>JAOEHK010014301.1:0-30240 GCA_025447835.1 Labidoglobus nevermanni | reverse complement strand
CGTAACGGCAATGCAGAATGGGGATGATTGGGTTAGCCTTTGTGGGAAATTTCCCAAATTACGAAACGCCGCATTTTTTCAAATATGCATTCAATTTCATTTAGTCGCTGTTGTATGCGTTTTGTAGCATTATGGTTAAAGTCGGCTTTCGTAATTTGGAAATTTTCGTGAAGCACGGGGCCGCTCAAACGCGGGGCCGGGTGCGGCTGCACGCGCCGCACCCGCGTTGCGCCTGTCCTGTTCTTGAAGGCAAAGCGGGCGGGGTACAGTGCCTAAAATTTCTTTGCACTTACTTTTAGGCCAAGGTACAACGGACAAAGGGGGAATTCCCGAAGTCTCGTCACTCGATTGCCCGCTGTATCATATCGCTTTTACTTATAAGGGAATTATAAAAGTTCACCTAGAAAAACAATTGATATTGATATGGCTATTGGGACAATAGTATAAAGTTAGGTGTGAAATCATCAAGAAATTTCAGAACATAGTAGTAGAGAAAATATCTTCAATCAATGTATTACGATGTTGCTTTTCATCGTTGACTGCAAATTATGATCCGAACGTGGCCGCAGAGTGGCAGGATGCATTAAACGCTCGAAAGTCCTCGCACATAAAAAGTCAATTTTAAGAAGTACACTATATCCGTACTGCATAACGCTTCTTCGTAAACTCATGTATAGGGAAAAGTGCTGGCGGAGCTTCTCTATACGCGGAAGACGCATTTTTAGAAAGAGCTAACAACTCCTCGTCCAATGTATGTTGCCCAGATCAACATGATTTCCACGTAAACATTTCGATCGGGTATAGGCAAGGCGGAAACGCATCAGCGATAATATCAGCAATCTAGCTGCAAAGTTTGCGCCTCATTTCGATGCGGCTGCGATATGAAATTTTGATGATATATAAGTCTGAAAATAATCACATGAAAATGCACTAAATTTGGTTGCTATTTCGTTTGCAAAAGTTTTTCAAAATCTCTCGCCATAATACATACGGAAATTGGCATTAATCCGTATTTAGGATGCGACAGGATTATGCACTATGCCTATATGTAGCACATTTGGCGTTGCCACAAATTGATTTTTAATTGGCGAGAGAAGGTTGACTGGACCGAAGCGAATTGCCAATTTTTGATAAATTTGTGCAAAAACTAGGTGCTCGACGTAAACGCAGGCGCGTAAATGTTATCAAAACTCGATTATTCACAAATAGCGATCAATACGCGCCTGCAATACGCGACAAAAGGATGTTCGGGATAATGGAGCCGTGATGGGACCGTTGATCAGTTTAAACTGGCGCAGTCATTTTGGCACGATTCATTTTTCAAAACTTGACATCTTGATAAATATTTGATAATCGTGCCATTGAGGATTGATGAAAGTGTAGCGTAAACGCAACGTTTGATAATACGTTTTGTTTCATTTTATTCGAGATGTAATTGCTCGTAAGTCCTCTTAATTGAAAATGAACAACGCGGTATCAAAGCTCCAATGACACTTAGTCTGCCAAAAACGAAACACAAAAACTGGATATTCGCCTTTCCATGCCGGTGGATTCTGCAAATTGAATATTTAATTCAGTAATAACTTTGCAAATGAAGACAATGGAATATGAGCGGAAATGCACGCAAAGGGGAAGTTATGAGGAATTGCAAAATGTTGAATACCGAACCAGATAACAGTGGGGAAATAAATAAATTCCGTCGAGTTTTGCGTACCTGAATAATGAACGAGCACCTGCAACAAGCTGAAACTCGAGCAGCGGTATTCGACGGTTGCAGGAAATGCAATCGAGAAGTTACAATCGTCGTCGAGCAGTTTTTCCGCGTGCCGAAAAACACAGCGACGATATTTGTGCGTTTCTATCCAGTTGTGGCAAGTTTGGCAGTACTTGCGGGGATGCAGAATCACGAATACGAGAAGTATTAATGCAGAGTGAAGTTGGCAAGTAAAGGTAAGTGAGCGACGGCAAGAAACTGGCAAACAAATAAGAGGAAAGACAGAAAATGTTTGTAGGCGATTGCGAAACAGCTTGGTGTAGGTCTGCTCTTGAGCTTTTCAAAGTAAACGCGACCTGGCAAACTTGCGGCGAAATAAATTTCGTAATTCGTTTGCTGGTTACGCTAGGCGCCAACCACTTCAGCATTGAAATGAGCAACGTGCCAGCGAATTGTGCTTTCTTCCTCGTCTTCCTCGTCGACAGCGATGCGCCAACGAAACTCATAAATAATAATTAAACCAAACATTTGCCACCAAGATAAAGTACAATGATGCTAACTTGCTAATAGTCACGTCATAAGTGCGCTTCTTATTCTCAAGAAGACACACTTGCCATTGTTCGGAATTGTTAGTTGCACAAAATTATAGTTTACATTCAAGAAAGATCATTTCATATTCTAGTTTTCAATTTATGGAGGTCTAATTTGGTGCGTTGGTCCAAAATATTGTAATTAATCATAGTAATTAATCGCTCGGCAGCTGAACGGTAAAGCAGACGGACACGGATGGCCCACGAGTCTAGTGACTTGGGTTCAATCCCTTGCAGAGCGTTACCGTTGACTCTCGAACTTCCAGTAGAGAGAGGACAGTACGACATCTGAAATGGCAGTTGTGGTTGCAGCAAGCTGCTCTGAGACTCCCCATCCCATCCCAATAACCCAATTCTATATTTCCTTCCAAACCGAGAGCCCTACAAAGTTGTATAATGGGGCAAAATCGGAGGATCTTTATTGATGTGGATATTTATTGACCGTTTGGTTTTTAAAGTATGGTACAATGATGCAGGAAAATAAAATTAATAGCACTACTTCTGATGTAAATTGAATATTAATGAAACCACCATTAACGCCTTTGATATAAGCAAATGTAGACGACTCATCTTTAGTATTGTGTTAATGAATTGCTCCAATTATCTTAAACTTTAGTTAGAACTATGATGACAGCGTGTAAAGTGATATACCTTAAAGATATGCAGGTTTGTTTGTGCACCCACTCTATGAATTTACTTAGGATTTCTCAAATCAAAAATTATCAAAAGTTATGTTCAAATTCTGGACGGTTATCAACTGTGAAGCCAAAAGAATATTGGAGAAATTTCTGCTGGAAAGAGGGGAAGGTAAAGCGAGTCTCGACAAATTTCACATTTGTTTTCATTTCTACATCCATATAGAAATACAGAAAAATCGAATTACCGAATAAACCCACGAAGGAAGAACTCAGACAACCTCCATTCTCTTATTATTGCATTTATAAATAAATTACAGTTTCTATAGGTAAATGAAAATGAAATCATTCAATTTATATGACCGATAGGTATAGAAAATAGCAAAATTTTGTAATTGAATTGTGTGCTTGAATCCGATGTTCGTTGGCATCTTCTCAACGTCCGTTGAAGAGCAACTTTTTGGCGATAATATTATTGCATTCGAGTGCTACATTTAGCGTATTGTTTGGGTCTTGTGAATCATGGTGCAGTGTCGACGCCTTAATCGAACCGGACATATTGTGTTGAATCCGGTCTTCGCAGGCACTCTCCAACCTCGTCTCCTTCATCTACGAGCTTCGTGCGCCCGGATGTTCGATACGTTATCGTACGGATTCGCTCCCAAACACAATCAGTTGCACCTCTTCGCCTGGATTGCTATTACTGCTTCAGCTCACTGCTTGTCCACGCCACCCGCTTCAATCCCAAAGAGTTTTCCCTTTCACGATAAATACGTACTATGCGCCAATCTTCTGCCAACTATTTCTATTTCTTCGATCGAGGCACGATACAATTTATAGCCGCAACAATTTATAGCTGAATCATTTGGTTGGAAACTCAGCTGAATTAAATCAACTGAATTTTACGTTTCAAATAGAATTCCAACTTTTAAATTGTTTGTCGAATTACGCCAATAAACAACGATGAAAATAATGTTCATAACATTCTTGTGAAATCAATTTACCTTTTGATTTCATAGTACAATGATCAAAGAGGAATTGCGTTATTATTTAGGTGGGTTTCGTAATATTGTGGATACCAGATTTTGAGCATCTTGAACGGACGAATTCAAACAACAATCAGGCTTTCCTTGTAATATGGCAATTAGACAACTGTCTTTATCCACAATCTAATAACAAATGTTTCCTTCAATGGGATAAACCTTCACTGAATGCAATAAAAGATTGAAAATGTGGGCAATATGAGTAGTGAATAAGGAAATATAAAGCGTGAAAATTGGAGAAAAATATGGCAACTATACTGGCTTTGATGTGAGCATATTAAATATTATGTTTCATTAGAAATTGCTTACATGTTTCCTCGGCGAGATTGTTCTTGCAGATTTTAAATTTGCCATTATAATTCGACGGAGCGAAACTTTGAAAAACTGTCACAAGCAGGCGAGCATTATATCGGTGCAGTTCCGCTTCCGCTCGTTATCCTTACTTTGTGCAATGCACTTGTATTTATTGTTAAACTTGTCCTTATTTATTATCGTCATGGGTATACCAACAATGGTGGGACGCTGCACGTTCTTATCCTTTGAAGTATCAAAGTATCGGCCCAGCCTCCTGTTTCACAACGCTGATATTCTCTACAGATTCAAGCTTGCTTTCAAAACTTTACCCATGCCACTTGTCATTCCTGAATGCTTCTTTGGGGTAGTATTTGCATTTTTCTCAGCATAAATATCCATATTATTTTTAAGCATGCAAAGCAGGTACCCAAGTTAAACTGAATTTAAATGTTGTCCACCAATAACTTAATTATATGATGATTTTGTTGCAGGATTTATAATGATTTCGTTAAATTCTTGGCCAGCTGATAGCAAACCGAACATATTCTGTTGCGATATAGCCATTAAGGCTGGTTCCGGTTAATTGATTAAATATCGATTGCTTAGCCGGAAACGACAAGTAAACCCATATTATCAACACCCATTAGACATGCACAATGGACAATAAAATTAGCACGTTGCTGTGGATTGTTGATAATAATGGGCGAGGCAATTAGATGTTCTCGGTTTGTTTTCGTGGCGGTATTATAATTATCATTATAGTGTGGATGTATGCGACTACATATTCAACGACGATGGAATTGTAATTCGATTTGTTGTGATTATTTCGCACATAAATCCTATATTCAATACTTATACCCACATTAGCGTGCTAATTCTGACATACAGTTATACCAGATCACTTCAGAAAACCACATTTTTACTTCAAATAACTTCTTTCTAAATTTTTTATGTAGTTTTTATTAGAATGTACATGTTATGTTGAATCTTTAGCTAATGTCTACCGTTATCCCTATAGCAATATCCCTCTTAGGCTTCTGAGAGGCGGAACAGATTTGTTGCGATTTTTTGTGAATTTGCATTGTAATTTTTGAAAATTCTTCGCTAATCGCCTGTTCCTTCATCTTATAAGATGTTGTTTATAGACGTTAGGTATTATGACTACCAGCGAGAGTTTCCAATTTATAACACACAGAATAATTATTTCATGGCTGGGATTCGAACCCAGTGTAGTGGTGTCGTGACTGTCGACGTTAGCACTACACCACTTCTTCCCCGTTGTACTTATCATTAACTTCACATATAACACAATACAATGCATTGAGATCGTAGCAATATTTGAGGGTAAAAACATGCCAGAAGCGCTCTCATTCATTATTTGTACTTTACGAAGTCATTGTAATTTAGAAACGGTGGTTCTTAGAACGCACATGGTGATGAAATCGAGGAAAAAACATGTTTGCATTTACATTGGCGAATCATTTACTTAATGTAATTAAGAGACCGTTCACTGATAATGTATTCTGCATGACCTGTAACTTAGAAACGCTGGGTAAATGGAAATGTTGCAATGCCATTGAATTCATACCGCAACAAATGCTTCCATATTCAAACGTAAATAACCAGCAGTAATACGAATTGGTTTCTGTGCTCGGTAAATTAGAAATGCGACATCTCTGCGAATTTGTGTATCGGATGTTTCCGTCCAATTCATTCCATATGCCGCATTGATTATACTCACACTCTGAAATTGCTCAATTATGCAAATGCGAGCGTCGCTTAAACGTGCATCGGTTACTTGCTCAAACATAACGGCGCCACCATAACTATACGTAAAAATAATCAGCGAGAAAACACAGCACAAGAGGCCATTCGTGTAGAGTCGCTCGAAAGGTGGCGGAAACCTAGAACAAGAAAAGGTAGAATCGTGAACAAATGACCTCCATCATCATCAACCGAAGCAATCCATTTACCCCTCAACTGTACACAAATATAAGGTCAGAATCATGTTGAACGTGCCTGCTAAAAACTTGATATAAAATACATTGGATACGTATTTATCGTACTCCATTACAAATCTGAAACAAACAATGATTGGTGCAGAAAGAAGTGCTAGGTCTTTTATTCAGCATACTTCAAAATGAAAGTATGCTGCTCGATAATCTCTCCGAGTTCCCTACGTCCTTTTCTCAAATCTATCCGTTGCATTGAAACTTTCAGCAGTTCAAACTGGTTGGTCAAATGGCACATGAAGGCCATGTACAGAGTATCGAAGGAAAGAATCGATGCAACATTACCAAATATCAATTCCAATAAGTTGAGTAAAGATATCATATTGTAGCACGTCACACTCTCATAATAGTTGCAAATTGGGTACTGAGCGTAACAGAACTCTATACCATCATCTAAATATACTGGTACTGTGACGGCTAACAACGAGAGAAATACCAATATGATAAATATTTGTATAATGCGATAACAAGTGCGGCTGCGATCATCAAGTTTTTTCGCTAATTCTGGACCGAATTTGTCGTACGGCCAAAACTTATCTAATTGATCAAAGAGGTCCTTCATTGGTTTCGGCTTGAATGTAAATAGCACATATTGAAGGAACGCCTGAAATATGAAGAATTGCAAAGGTATATCATGGATGTGATTGCATAATTACAGCTTGTAGACATGGGGTGTAGACGAATTTTCCAACTGTTTCCATTCCATTGAAGTGGACAATTAATTCGGGATAATTCAGCACCTGCACGGCGACGAAATTGAGAAGTGAAACAAAGCGAAAGATTCGAGCACGCAGTGTGTTGAACGTGTACGGATTAAGGCCAGAATAGTCCAGCACTTTCAGTGTGATGTGAATGTGCCGAAGATAGTTGTTTGGAGATGAAACCAATTTCAGACCCTTCATGTTACAACCATTGTTTTATGGGCACTGATCCAGCCGATGGCGATGTAGTCGCATTTATATGTTACAATGTTCATTAGCAATTTATTCAATTACAGTGATAGCAATAACGTCTGATCTGGCATTGTTAAGATATAAAATATACACTTGTGAAAGCACACCCTCCTTGTAGTTCTTACCGCAATTATTTATGTTTTCTTCCCTTCTACAACGTGAGCTTTACAACTGGCAACTGGACTTTTTTAAAATTCATTGAACAAATTACTTCCAATATAAATAATTGTGTAGATTATTCGTTGCCAATATCGTGTTTCCACATTAGATCAGCTTATTGGTTTTATGAAAAAGTGAATTTATTTTCCACTTAGTAGTTAACATCTAAGGAACCTAAAACGTGTTTGAAAGATTCTTTGAAAAAAGTAATTGTCCGGAGGTAGAATTATTATCGAGAATTGTGAATTCTTTAACTTTTCAAATGGGTAACATTAATGTTCCTTATGGAATAAATCTTTTATCATTAACATCAAAATATAAACATTTTAGTTAGTTGATAGAAGATGTGAGTTTAAATAGTCGAAACGCATTGCAACAGCAACTATAAACATTTTAAACTCACCATCTGCAAATTCGTTTCTTATTTTAACAGTTTAGTCATTAAAAACACGCAAAATAAACATTTCAAAGTATATTCAACGACCTTTCCTATTCAAGTTGAATTTATTACTGGGAAATATTGATATTACTGAACATTGTAAAAAATTATGCAATTTTCCATTAAATTAACCCCATATTCACATTTTCTATATTAATACTTCATGAAGAGAATCAAATGATCAAGTAACATATTGGATATTGAAAGTATTCCAATCGTTTACCATGCCTTGCCTTAGTATATTATTTTTAATTTTTCTGAGCATGAATTGAACATTTTCATAACGTATATGGAAATACTACCTTAGGGAAAAAAGATTTGCGTGTTAAATGAAAATATTTAAAGTACAAGTATTCCTGTCATACATTGACTAACTACGAACATAAATGTTTCGTGCACGTGGTTTAGGAGCATATGAATATGAAATTTATGCACGCAAAGAGTTACGACGAACTGAAGAAAACAGCAAGAAACTTAATTAGAAATTAGTTAATTCCTCGACTTTCAGAGAGGGAAGTTTCGCTCCATTTAATTGCAATATATCGTATATTGTATCTTAACAAAACAACTTGGAAAATTACAACCCTGACGCAAACCTGAAGAGGTGACACGTTTAATGTAAATAATGTCCTCTGATTCTTGAATCTTCCTCTCGCCTGTTCCTACATCATACAAGACGTGATTTTATAATTTCAACGATTCCATATTAGTCAGATTTGCATAAGAATTGGTTACCGATGGTCAAAGATGTTAGTATGACTACCCAATTCTAATGATCCATAATAATATAAAATGGAAACTAAATGAGAAATGGCCAAAGTCAATTTACGCAATAATCGATATTGTTTCCGAGAAATTTTCCAATTTATGAAAATGGTGGCATTTTCTAACTGCGCTCAATTGAATTGCTTGATAAATGTGCAAAATAACGATGTATGACTAGAGGACATACCCGATGATCACAATTTATCTAATAACTTCGAGCAAATGGCGACACGTGTAAACAATTCTGGTACTAATAGGAAGAGCATTTGTTCACAGCATTCATTGTAGTTGGGTGTAATTTATTACGGAAGCAAAGGGGAAAAAACGCAAACTAAATGCACACGTAAATTGACCTGTAACATGTAATCCATTCGCATGCTCACATAGATTTTCCAAGTTTTCCAAGTGTGGTCATGCAGTGTGCACCCTTCTCGATTACTGCACATCGAGTGTAAATTGAGCGCAAATTTACGATCGAAATTACCAAGTAATTGTCTTTTCTGGTTGCTTTCTAAACACCCAACATCATAAATTCAATCGCTAATTATTAGATTTGTTTATGGAAAAGCATATTTCAAAATCATTTCAATTTTAATGTCTGAGAAAATTCAGTAATCCCAGCTTGCTTTATGATGGTAATATTACTAACAATAATCGTAAATGTTCAGAACTGCTTGACCTTACGCAAACGTTTTTTCCAGATTTTACCTTGTTTTCACTTACTCATTGTTGTGAAACATTAGCATTTATTATGTTTCAATATTTCTGTATAAATTATTATACAGGTCAATTAAGGTCAATTTGTGATTTTATGAGCGTAGAAACGAGCAAAATGCATTTGGCTTTGTTGCTTGCCTTGGATACGAAGTGAAATTGGGTCAGGCATAAAGAAACCCATTCAGCTCGAAAGGAGCTGTTGTTTTTGTTGAAAGAACAACTGTCTAAATATTTTAGCAAATTATAAGACAATTACCGAACTGTTATTTTCCCGGTTACCCCAACAAATGCATGATTGCAGCTTTCGGGAAATTTAATCAACCATTGATAAGTTAAGTTTCAGCAGCAACTAGAATCCGTGTAAACAATTTCTTAGCAAATTATCAAAGGACGACTGGACAAATTTCAATTCATCATGTTGAAATTACCAGCATGTTTGAAAGAAAATTAAAAAATTTGCAAGAGTGTAACTTCAAATTTACACTAGTAACGTGAAACTTTACAAACTACTACATATTATAGGAGATTTATCACCAGAGGGAACTTAAAACATAAGTCATCTATGTTAGTTAATAATAAACAGTCTACGGTAAATAAGCGCAACTGGGTGGCACATGTGCGCGAAATTTAATGATCGGGTCCTGGCAAGGACACGACGCTAGCCTTACAATTACAGCACATTTTATGAGCACTTACGACCTCGCATTGTATAACAAATCTTAGTCGACATCATTTAGCCAGGTCGTTGAGTATACCTCTGAGTGTGAGTGCCTATGAGCTCAGCATTGGTAAACTATTAGCCCGCCAGGAACATTGCATCCGAGCGCATTTGTCATTCAGCAAAGAGCCGCAAGTTGTAATATATTTGTTTAAATACGCGGCTTGTTTGCACCTTACCTACAATGGTTTATCTTTGCTCCCATCTCGCACTCTGAATAGTGTTTGCCTACTAAGCAATGGATGGCAACTCCATGGTGCAAGGAATCGTCATTTGAGCTGAATGGTGCAAAAATTTATAACGGCCATGAGAAGACGTGATGAGTATTTGCAGAAACATATTGCACCTTGTGTGCCTCTGGCAAGCAAGGCGTATGAATATTAAGTGCTATTAATTTCAATGTTCAAGCCAAACAAATGAACAAATGTTGGCTAAATTCTAGTAAATTGCTTCGAAAACCCGCATTTTTGCGAACATGCATGGTACCGTCAATTTCGGGAGAGTTACGATTTCAAACGGGCAGATTTATGCTATTCAATTGGTTCATGTATAAAACAGCAAATTGAATGAGAAAATCAATTGTCAACACGCTTTTGCTGTTATCTAAATGTTGATGCATACGTGATGCATGATACATGATGAAATGAAAACGTTTGAGCCCAAATGAATAGCCATTGGTTTGGAAACCCCATTTGCATTTAATGGTTGCTTTGTTTTTGCAATTTTCTCTCCACTTTGCGTGTGTCTGTGCTTTCCATACCTCTTTTACCCTATCATTTAAATACATTTTGTATAAATATCATAGACGACAGGATTTATTCTTGATCAAAATGAAAAAATATATTTAGATTTTCATGTTTGGAATGTAACAATATGGAGACCAAGACCTCTATACCTTCGAAAAGATCATTACTTGCTTATCTTCATGACGATTTTTCTGTTTGCTAGTTCTTTGACTCAAGTTCTATGACATTTAAGGCGACAAGTGCCAGCATATTCCATTAGTAAGACAAAGTTTTCTGCTAAAGTCCTCCCTTTTGAGATGCTACAAGTAAGTGAATTATTCGACTTACGTCGAATCAATTTGGGCTCGAGTATTTTATACCAGTCCTTTCCGCCCCACTTTAAACTGAATAGTAAAAGCTCTAGACCGATTGCTCACGAGTCGAGGACATTGAAATGTCCAATTTGATTGATATATAGGCTATTTTGCCATTTAAATAACGCCCTACTTCTGCTTCCAAGCCAATATACTCAAAGAGACTGTAGGGTGAGCCCTCACTGAAGGTATGTTAGGAAAAGTAGATAACATTATACAGCCAGAGTGACTAACAATTTTAAAAATCAATTTGTTATAAAATAAAGGAAATCCTGTTTGGACTAACCATAGCAATAAAGTGATCGTATAAATTTACGTCTGACATTGCCGTTTAAATGAATGTTACAGACAAGTAATAGATTTTGCCAGTAGTGAGAGAACAGAGGAATCTCAAATGGCAGTTGTGGTTGCAATAAGCTCTTCTACGATTCCTCATCCCATCCCAAAAATCCCGTCCTATCTTATTTCTAACAACAGCAACAATATATATAGATTTGATATCGTATGAAATGGGTGAGAGAATTATAAATGATATATCTTAAATTGAATTGATTAATAATGGAAATATCAATCAGCAAGCGAAATGCAGTTTTAACACACGAATGCGCCAAATTGCACAATTTCGTGCAGTTGCTGATGCAACATAGAGTGATAATCATACGCGCATACGAAGAGAGTAATTTTGCTATGAAACATTTGGTTCTATGAAAGCAACGCAAATTATAGTGGCCCAGTGAACTAATTGCTATATATGCGCACATCTGGCATCCATCTGCTAGCGTGAAAAACTAGGAATATCAGATACAAATTGAATTTGCACAAGCTGCACATCTGTGACATTGTGGGGAGGAAAAGCGACGACTTAGTAGATGATTAATTAACAATGCCTCATTAGATTGCACATATGAACGCAAGGCAAATTATTCCGTCGACTTCAATTCCAGCAGAAGCAATTTAATTATTTGACACTTGCAGCCAACACAGTGCCTATATGCCTAATTGAGATTCTATATTAAATGATGTATTCATTATTTATGTCATTTCCGTATCGTAAGCCGAGCAATCGACGCATTGCTTTCATGCGTTGGTTTATTAATTGATTGGGAATATATAATGAGTAATTGGTATTGTGGTTGATGCCTAGATAGGCAGATGAATTAATAGGACTCTCTATGTTGTCCTTCCCGTAGATTTAGCGCAAGCTTTAAATGGCTGCCACGCTTTGTTGGCCCTGCTACGTTCTCATGATAGGTTAGCGCAAACCATTTCTGATATATTCCAGTGGGTGCGAGTAGATCGAATGCCAACATAACCGAATAAACTAAACCGTTGCAAATGCGGAAATCCGTTTGCGGCGTTTTCGTCGAATTACCATCACGAAACGACGTCGCAACAATCCGTGCCTCTATTTGATTCAATCTACCCTTAATTGTTCTATTTACCAAGTCCAAGTCCAATTAAATTATGTACATTTTGGTTAAGAATTACCCTAAAACATATTGTAATTAATAAATATTTGAAAAATAGGATATCAGAAGAATTCAACAATTTTAGTCAAATTTTATAGCAGTACACATTTACACAGATGAACTATTTGTTGTTTCTGTAACCCCTGATATTAGCTTATGCTGTAACCGGTCGGAAAACCTAAATTACTTTAGAATCGACAAAATCATCGTAGAGTGAACATTTACATTATTTAATTAAATAGAAATTAAATTCTATTATCAATAATTACAATATAACATATTCATATTAAGACCCCGTTTTTAGGTATCCTCATAGCAGGGTTATGTCGCACTCATAGACCCTACCGACCAAAAGCAAGCTCCAACATTCAACCCTGGGGTTCTATATGCTGTTCTATATGCTGATATTAAGAACCCACACATATTTCAGGGTCTAACTTGAACAAAAACCTGTATCCAGATTAAGTGAAGCAATTTTTGTATTTTGGCTAAAGAGTTGAATACGTTGGGATGCAGGCCTCTCAATTGAGAGAGCGGGTGAATGCAGACAATGCTGACTGCTTGTTAGAATCCTCATGGCAAACAAATATATTTGGAGTTATAACCGTTAAGACATTATACAAAGGTACAACACCTACAAATTGCAATTAAATATCTCTTAATCTCAATTAAAGCGAATGGAATCATTTTGTTACGACCGAGACACTTGGGACAAGACTATCTGAATAAATTTCAATGAGACGTTTAAAAAACCGGCAAATAGAAGTAAAATCGATTGTTTATGGCGCACTTGCTTCGCTTCGAAGGTTGCTAATACAAATGCGTCCATCCTGAACACGGATGCTGAAGAGCGTCCCTATCCCAGGAATGTTTATACGTAAAATGGTATCAACTCGTGTGCACTTTGTTTCGTCCTCGACGATCGTCGTCCAGCAGGCTTTCCTATTCGATCCTATTTTCTGTTATCGAAACGAATGTGTTGGGTTTTTACCAAACTGGCTTTTTCTCATTTGCTGCACGCGTTTTTGTTACTTCAATTCTGTTCCTGTTGGCAGAGGGCGGATACGTGGATGACTGCTCCTGGCCGCCAGTCTGCACGTTCCATTCGTTCTCACATAACTCGTAAATACAATGGGATTAAGATAAAGCGAATCTCAGTAATCCGACTATTAGCCAATTGATTGTTTTCAATTCGGAAACAAATTCCATTCTCCTCAATTCATTGTAGTTCTTTTAGTCATACCCTTTATTCTGAAAAAACAATGACAATCAAATTAAAACCCATAAATGTACAATTTAAATTGCCTCCCCCAAAGCTCTCCAGTTTAGAATAATTGAAATGCATAATAATTGACCGTCGAAAAATTGCTGACTTTGTTCCTTCTGACTTTGCAGGTGAGTGCGAATGAGGATCCAAGATTGCTGGTGAAATGGGAATGGAAAGTCTAAGTTATGAGCTGAATAATGCAAACGGCTACAACGAAATTAGCACAAGGCAGATCTTCCTTCAAGAGCACACTCGTTAATCCTTTCATTAATCTTTCCATATAAACAGCAAGCCGTCCTCGAAATAAGGAATAGAAATGGATAACGAAGGATAAATGGAAATAAAGCAACCGCCCGAAATTCAGTACCCATATTTAACGTAAAGTATTATAGAATATTTTCTAGGAATTGTTATTTGGTGTGTTTCATAAGTCCTTGTGTGCTATCTATAACTACTGTATATACAGATTAAGCAAATTTGCCATAAATCCGTTCATAAAATCGCTATCTGACGTTATACTCCCGACAGGCAAGTCAGAAAGCTTACTCAGCTGCGACATCAGGATGCGAAGGAAATATAAAGGCAACCGCGAATAATTTAGCAATGCATAAAGACGTTGGCAAACTCAGCGTTGCGTCTGCCTTACAAAAACACATCAGTCTATAATTATCACCTATTTACATTGTAATTACGTGCTGAAATTATACATAAACATGTAATTGGAATCTCGCAGCTGCAATTCAGCTGGGAATGCGGTCGGAAAGTCGTTTGGAAAGCATGTCCGGGGTTATGAGCAGAGAGCAATTTCTAATTAAGTAGGAAAATTACAAATTGTAAAATTGTGACTGCCGCAAATGAACTAAGCCAGGGGGATGGAAATAACGGCGAACAATACGGGCACGTTCTTCGAAGATAGCAAATTCCCAGTGTGTTTTTATTCACTGGCGCACAAGCTCATGACGAGAGGTAATTCGTACAATATTTCGTTTACGAACACTCGCCTGCAAACTGCGCTCCCCGGTTTCATATCCAATGAGGCCGTCATTTCCGCCTATCCGCATATAGTATGCAGACAAACATCCAGGCAATTTTTCTCCTGCAGTTCTCACACATTGTAGCCAGCCCATCGTCATACACTCATCCCGTCATTCCATCATCATTCTTCTTTCATTCCAGTCGCTTCATACCTCCATCGCTTCCCTCAACGGAACGCATTGAGGAAACCTCACAAAATAGTTGAACGGAGTTCTACGGATAAAGCCTCCATGGTAGAATAAGGTACTCAGGTACTCGAGTGTACATTTTCTTATTAAATTATTTGTACATGGCATCTATAACAATGAGCAGTACCACACCGGAAAACAATCGAAGAAGAGATCGCAGACTGCATTTAGTACTTTATCAGTCGTTTTGTAGACCATTAGTCAAAGAGACAGGTGAGAGACAGGCGAGCTTTAAACTTTTAATTAATTATCAACAATTTTCGAGTATTGTTTGGATTTTTAAACTGCTGGAGTATCATTTGTAACATTTACAACCAATACCACAGGAACCTCAGAAGAACAGACTTCCAAACTCTAGAATTATAGTAAGAGTTACATCTAATTATTCCTCCATTTTAATTGTTGCAAATAATTATTTTATAATGTTCATGCATACGCAAAGGCTATCGGAAGCAGTATGTAATAAATCATAGATTCATAGACCAAACCAGACTCGTAGGTTGTTTAGCTCTGCATGAAAAACTGCAAATTAATTCTTTTTATTTTCTTATTTTGGAGGTGCAAGGTACCAATTTGAGGGTTAAATATATCCATAATGTTTTAGATTTATCGCAGTGGATTAGGTTAGAGATTACAGAAGATAATGTTGTTCTCAAGCGATTTTTAGAATCCTAGTTCAGGCCCTTTGAAAATTTGCCCATTTGGCCTAAGTAATTTTATTGGAGAATGAAGTTGGTTGTTGGTTCACGGTTAGAAGCTCTTTTAAAATCAATGTAGAAACGAACTAAATTTGTAGCCGCTTTTCTCATTTATCAACGTCGATTAAAATCACGCTATTCGTGAATATTTCCATGTTCCAACTCATCAACACCCCGTCAGTGGCAAAGTACATATTTAGAATTTCCAGTGGCATAAATATACAAAATAGACCGTTTTCCTTCAACAGAAAAGATGCATTTTAAAATTGTCGATAATCTACTTATAAGCATTGTTTCTACGAGCTTTGAAAATTGTCACTCAAAGCTACTCGTAATGTTATGGATTCAAATCAATAATTTATGACAACACGGTATTAGATGACCCGTTTCTGAATTAATGAATATTTAATAATGTTTAAAAATTAATGCAGTATTAACGTTGATTACGTCACATGAATAAAAATGCTTTTTACTTTGATAATGACGCAGATTGTTTCACGTGCACAGTGAATAATTAATAGCATGATTTAGCGTGACATGTAGCCATATCCTGTAGACTTTTCATTCGAATATTATCCCTTCTGCCACTTGTATTTTTCATAAAATGTTCGTGATGAAAGCAGCGATCTTGCTTTCATTTGTTCAGGGCTAAATTCGAAGATATTATCATTAATGCTCAACCATTTTATAGTGAGAAAAAAATCAAATATCTAACCAATACGCCCACTTGTTTTGTTAACCTGGCAACCTATCGTACATCGATAATATCCTACATTATTTCATTTAGGTCAATGCATCACATATTTAGTATATTTACAACATATTAAATGTCAAATTACCAATAAAGGGTGATTGAGTTGGGGTCTAGTTGAAAACTCATCCATTCTTGTAGGAATAATCATAGGTATATGAGGAAGGCATCGAATTTTGGCTTTTGGCACTTATAATGCTTCAGAACGAAGCCATTGTGGGAGTAATAGCAATAGCTAATCGACAGAAATCTCTAGAAGGATTTTGGATTGTAGAATCTAGTATATATAGCATATATAGCAGATAACGTAGTAGACTATATAAAACATAGAAAATGTTTAGGTACATGTGGTATAGAGGGTATATATAGTGAATATAGTATATGGACTATATATAGTATATTAAGTATATATAGGATATGGCATAATATATAATATAGTATATAGTGTGTAATATATAGTATAGTATATAGTTTCGTATATGGCAGGATATACTATACTGTATATTACATATACAACATACAACATACAACGTATACAACATATGTGGAAGAGTATATAGCCTGCATAGACCATATAGAGTATATAAAGTATATAGATTATATCATATAATCCGGCAACACGGAAGTGCCAAATTAGGATTTCCATAAAAATTAAATTGGTGAATCAGAGTTACTGAAATCGATTTGAACAGATGAGTGCAGAGTGAAAGAACAAATTGACGGTAAACAAACAATGAAGGTTGGAAGTGAATCTCCAACAAAAGCCTGCAGTTTAGCCAGTAGCGAGTAGAGTTGTATTAAATGTGATTGAAAGCGGCAAGAATGCAGGCGATTGTGAGAAATAAGCGTAATTTAAAGTGCGCACATAGAAGTCCTGCTGATTGTTAATTGTGATGGCACAAAACGCGTGATGGAAACGGCAAACAATGCTGCGCAAACAAAGCTCTGTGAATTTCGTCAATATTTTGCTATTTCCTTTTAATAGTAGCATTGTCTATTTTACCCTTACCCACCAATAATCAATTATATACCATTTGACAACTTATCATCAAGAAATGCATGTGGGTGATCTGCAAAGAATGTGGATTCGTTGACGAGATAATATTGAAGAAGTCATCTTCTTGCTGCTCTGTTCATAACATTTTATAATATTAAAATTGTTTATCGAAGACAAAAATATAGAGCGAGATAATTGTGTCCAATATTGACCAATTAGTACTGTAAACATGCAATGCATATGACAATCATTACCTTGGTGGGCAGTTTAACGCTGTTCACATCCCCATGCCAGTGACAATTATCCTTTCCATCTGTGCCACAATAATTCATTATTAACTCTCTAAACGGAGCCTATTAATACTCTGCAAAAATCTGGTATGTAAGGACAAAACTGCAATCTGCATAGTAACCATGTGAATCCCTAACCAAATGAGGATTCTTATTCTCTTGTTTCTGCCGACAATGCGCGAGGATTTTAAATATATATTAACACGACATCCACCATGATGATAGGATAACGTTTCGGATAGTTAAACACAAAGTGCGCCTTGGTGAGTGGTTGGAAGGAGACCAGCGACAACAGGCATCGTCCTTCTAATCCTACTATCCTACATTTAATCCTACAACGTCCCAACACTTGTGTAAAATCCATGCGCGTTGATTCTGTCGGGACGAAATTGTTTATCGTTTGAATAGGACGCTGACATGTGAATTGGGAAGGAATACGGCTTAGTTTGGAGGACGAGTGGGCCAAAAGGTTTGCTTTAATCAATTTTATGGGAATTGACTGTGAACGAAGTATCATATCATATGATGCAAGAAAATATTGACGTTCCGTTGGATATAATGGGAAATTGCCCTATGGACGAATGAGCACTGTAAGCAGCAAACAATTGCACCAAACATTAGAACATTTATGTATGTTGATTTTGAATCATTTCAGTGCACTCGTGCATAAAGGCTCAATCAAATTCCGCGCAAATTTTGTTAACAATATGCGACTGAATGTACGAATTTCAACTTAATCCGTCGCAAATAAAAGTAACAATGTGATTGTAGGTTCCCAGTCAAGTTACAATTAAGCTATAATTGTCATTAAACAATGCTCTTGTGATTTGCAAGCAGATAATTTCTGTAATTATTCCGCCACATTTGATAGAGAAGAACGAAGGCGACTTTGTTCAATCCCTATTCCCACCATTTGAACTTCATGCAATTGTTAAACGTAGAACGAAGAGAGAACAATACACAATTATAGCAATTGTCAATTTCCACTACTTAATGCCACGTCGGGAAAGAATCGATTTCTAAGTGATGAATTGTAAAGTTGTCACTATGATTGATGAATGAAGGCCAGCAATTATAAAGGTAATAAAAACATGAGCGTGCTAAAACATATTTGCATGATCAATCTGAAAGTATAAAGTCTAATATTATTACATAATTGACGAGCGCAAAATTACCCAGCCTTGCTCGGGGTGGGCTAGAATGAAAATACCGTTGTCAAGCAAATTTCGTCCTAATTGCCATATGCTCCAAAGTCTAGTCTGCGATGAGGTCGGTTATCATGCAATAACTTTTAAAGTAACGACTATTTTTGGAATGCAATGCTCAAACCACATTGTCACCAATGCCTCGAACGTTTGTGCAAAATTTCAAATCAATCCGTTTCGTACTTTTCAAGTTTTGCGAAATCAAATAAATTTTCTATATAATAGGTTCCATTCAAATTCCTCTGGAGACCATTGGAGACTTTATTGGAGGGTTAAAATCACATTCTAATTCTTAGGCATTCACCGCATTTAGTGTGTGTGCTCTCCCTCCAAGTAATCAATCAATCTAATATAAATTTAGTTGGAAATGCGATAAGTTTTTCGCATCGTAATAATGTATCCAACTAAATCGTTTTTTCGCCAAAGTGAAGATTTTCCACCATTCGCTGCACTAATCAACACGCAATTTCCCAATTTCCAATGCGAAGACGTCGCATACCGAGTGTGCTCGGAAGTAAACACAATTTATCAATTGCCATGCAGACAGCAGCAATCCGATCGCAAATGGAAGTTTGCGACAGTGCCATATCGATAAGAAAGAAAAAGACGAAATGGAACCGTTGACGACGGCGTTAATACCGTGAAAATCTCTATGAATTTGTCGTTGGCGTAACGCGACGAACGGCAAAACGTTAGCACCCTAAAAGAAGAAGAAAGAGGAGGAAATTGGGAAAGAGGAAGATTAAAGCAAACGAGCGCGACAGAAATAGGTAAAAAATGCACTTAAGATCGGTTTAATTTATATCGTAGCAATTTATTTCCGCTCGCGTTTTTAGATCCTTCGCAGCTTTGCAGTGATATATGTGTGTACATCAAGCGTCTATCGTCGACGCATATTTACATAAACAAAATTTAATTAAAATAATTGCACCATGCAGAATTGCAGCCAACGCATCGTTGCTCTGTAACCGAATTGAAAAACGAATGCATTTTGCAAATATTCATAGGGGATTAAATGAAAATACACCGGCGAAACTGTGCCCTGTTGAATGTGCTTTATTAAATTACACCAATATTTCAAATATTTCATTCAACTTAATTATTTAACATTTGTGTCAATGATTGCATTTTAAGTTTCGTTTTCAAAGCGCTCCGCTAATTCTAATAATTAAATCGAAGGAATTAATTAACAAGTAGTTCAGTATGATTGCAGGTGACCTAATGCGATAAAACCAGGACACGTATATTCATCCTGTCTTTATTGCATTATAAATTAAGGCTCCAATTTCATATCTTTCTGGTTTAGTTTCATAATTCTACTGACGATTATTGTGATCAAAATATGAAAATAACTAATATTTTCAGAAGATAGCAATGATCTGAAGTTATTATATTCTAATTATATGAATAATTCATTTGATAAGGAATTGTAGAGTAAATCATTTTGACAATTGTGTTTCGATTTAAATGCGATATTACATTGTAATTAGCGGTAAAACGAGCAATAAATTATTGCCGCAAATTAGAATACCTGATGTGATTTATGCAAATGGCCTATAGGAAATAGATCATCTACTCTAATGGGTCATTAGTCCTTTTTCTTGCGAGCCGTCTACGTCTAATGCAAGAACGTAAATGTGTGTGCAAAATCGAAACGTAACCGTATGCTATGGTATTTCACTTCAAAAACTAAAGTTTTTAACATCATTTCTTATTAAAAAGCAAACACTATGTTTTACACTAAGGCTGGTCTTGTAGGGAACAGATACACATACTAACTTGACCAATGGTTTCTCGAGGATGTGCGAAGCATTCCACATTGAAGAAACTCGTATTGATATTCGTAATCGTAACACAGGCTTAGTTAAACGTAATTATGTTTAAGTAGTTTCTTAGTATTCTTATTTAGACCCAGGAAGCTATTCCTGATTGGTAGCTGCGTATATTTACCGAGATCTCAGTAGAGGTGAGTAATTCCGTTTATATTAATTCTTTCTCTAGAGTCCCAAGTCCATGGTTACAAGCTGAGTCAAAACACAAATCCCATCCTATACTATTAAAAGATTTCCAAAGTGTGTAACTCCTTTTCTGTTCTAGTTTGTGGCAATGGGAATATCCAACCTGAAGATGAGGTAAAATATTGCATTGTCAGGGAGTCACAGCATGGCTTAGAATTTGCATAACCCGAAAATTCGAAATCGCATGATATTTACCCATGGGAATTGAGTTGCTGAGATTCACATTTTTATTTTTATGCTTCTTTTAGATTCGCCTTACAGCAGCACACGCAGGACCTAGACATTCATCGACTATTTGAGATTCAAAAAACGTGGGTGCTTTTCAAATACAGAAAATGGCATATCTCAGGGCTGGGAATAAAAAAGCTCCATAAAATGGGAGGATAACTTAGTTTGTGCGGATTCGGGTCCAATTAGCACAGAAATAATAAGATTAGAAAAAGTCACCAAATTGCAAAGTGGAATCAAATCTATGAAGGAAAGAGAAAATGAAATGAAAACAGCGGGGAATTATATTACAGCGCGCAGACAGGAACCTGTGAGGGATATAAAAGCGAGTATGAGAGGAAGGAATGGCAGTGCTGAACGACCCCCCATGACTGCGGTGAATTAGAGCATCCTTGCCGAAGAATTTCGTACGAGCAGGGCATTCTTATCAGGCAATTAGGAGCTGCAAATTTCTAGTCTTCCTGCTCAACTACCCAGCGGGCGTTACGTAAGCACGTCGGACACCTTTACCTTTCACCGGGTGCGCGTAAAGTCAGCAAGAAAGAAAAACGAAAACAAAGCATGCCAAAGAGAATCTAGATAAAATATCCGGAAAGACGATACTCACCCTATTATAGCATGATTGTCATTCCTCAAGCTAAGATTGGGTGTAATTTGTAATCAGTAGCATGGCATTTCCAATGTTAATTAACACTTGCAGACGTATTGCTTGCACTTCCGAGTGTCGAATACAGAGTAGCGGCCAAGCGAGTTTGGATTCAAAGAAAATGAAGTATTCAGCATAGTTACTTGCAACCAATTGATGCAATGAAAGTGCAGACGAATGAAGTTAGGTAGAATATTAACGGTTTTATCTTTGTCCCTGAGGATGATGGTTGACTAAAAGGCTTATGAGAATATAAGGGCAAAAAGTCCCGCAGTGCCTACGATTCAAGTGAAATTTGCATTGAAAGACAGTCGGACAGTTAACGATATCCGCTAATTGGACGTAAACGCTGTACGGCCATTCAAGCCAAGGACCAAATTACGTCACTTGCCAGTTATCCCTTAACTGGCTGGCCGCTTTCATGTGATCGGCCCAATTAATTGTTGATTTATGATCAGTTGCATTTTAATGGACGTAATGAAAAATGTTGTATGAAGCAATTAACTAATGATTTCTTATATTACCTAAAGATCGTAAATTTAAAGCGGGTGTCAATTGCCAACCTAGTTTTATGATACATTTATTAATATAGGATGAATAGCCAATTGTATTGTACGAAGTGTAACTTGGCAGAATGAACAATTGACTTATTTCTAGCTAAAATCACTGAATTGGCATAGTCGCCTACCGTCTCTTTTCGACAGAGATTTGCAGCAGGTGGACTTATCTTCGACGTTATTTATTCTCATCGTACGCGAGTATTCGCTTCATTCGCGCGCGCATTGTAATAAAGAACGTAAATTAAGCCATAAATATTTTCGCCATCGAAACTCCGTCCGATAAATCTAAAGATAACTGAGTTTAAAACCGCGCGCCACTGACACGCTGGAAATCCCCTGCAGCACCACCCTCAAAGGTGGCAGGAAGGCGCACGTCGGTCCCAGGATGTGCAAATAATGCCCAATGTGGACCAGCTAAGTGCAATATATTATTAATGCTTTTATTTTCTGCCAGAAATGCATTTCTATGGGTATTATTGGAATTATCAGTTTTTTTAACATTTTTACTAATTGTATTAATGGATTCTAAGGTCTGATAGGATGTATTTTTATAATTTTTTTGTTAAACATGGCAATCAAATATATCTACTCCTATTTGGGTTGCCATTTGTTGTTATTTCTTCTTCGGTCAGTTTTATTCTCATTTAAGGAAATATTAGATTTAAATGTAATACAACATAATTATATTCCATGATAAAAGTTTGGAAATAGGTTGTGAAATAATCACAATCTTAAATGTGGACGTTGATTAAGGAAATTGAAGAAACTGGGTTTAATAACAAACCATGGAGCATCAACAATTGCTCCAATTGTGTTTGACTGTAACCTTTAATTCTTGTTGATGGTTCTATTGCTTGCACAACCAACCCATTCCATGTTTCCACGATCATTATTGTGATAATAATAGAAACAAGCCTATATTAAATGGCCTCTCGGAACCCTTAGTTTTTGTTTACATTTAATAGCGAAAGTGTACTAAATTATCACTGCTATCGGTTATCGTCAACGATAATTTCGAATGGACGGCCGCCTTTAAGGGTTGGTAGCTGTTGCTCACGTGGCAGCTGAATTTATTGTCGAGAGCCCGCTTTATTTTCTAATTGATGTTGAGTACTACGTTTACGACTTTACACTAAAGTTTATGTCTGTTCTCATTCTGGGGCAACACCTTTTTGCAGGTTCTGGATGCGGTAGGATCGTAAAGTTCTTTTCATTTTATTTAACTTTCGCGATTTTACTATATTTATTTATTTTAACATACCTATGCCTAGTATAGCTGGCGATCATGCGCAACTAAAGCAGTAGGAAGCTGGAAAGTTAAATGAAAGGTCATGGCAGAAAAAAAAGTACAGAATAGGAGAATGAGAGAAACCATGCAGGACTCCTTGGAATGGTTGGAATGGAGTCAAGAGTGAGGACTTTATCTTTATTCTTAGTGAACGACAGGAGAACTTTATAAGGCATGCTAGATATGGGGGACACTGATACCACAGCTTATTGCTATTCAGAAATAGAGCAACTGACAGTCTGCTATCAAGATAGGATGATTGAATATTGTTGGTAAGGATGCCCAGTCGCTGCGATTATTCTAATTAAGCAAAATCTTGAAATTAATATATTGTATCATGCCAGTGAATAAATTTGTCATCCTCGGGTCTTCTGTTTATATTTAATGGAGTTGCAGAGCCGATGTTTGTAGAAAGCCTTTGTTTATCCTCTTAGGAAAGGCAACAAGCCCAGAATATGATGCGATCCTTGGGTATACAATATTATTGAATAGAATTGGTAATGTCTGCAGAGAGGCATGGCATAAAAGTGGTATTTTTTCATTTATTTGTAGGAACTCCAAAAATATCAATGAGACTGCCATAAATCGCACGGTTGCTGGACATTTGTAAAAATCCATTATGCATTGTGATGCCTTTACACAAATTGAAAATGTGATTGCAATGGAGGCAGCGAGTTGTTTATTAAAAAAACGTCATGTCAGTTGATATCGCTACGTGGGCGGCCGATGAGACTCGTTTTCCGGACGTATTATTGTAGGCCGCAATCCTTTCCTGTATTGTGATAGTAATTTCGTCAGCAGTGTTCCGTTCCGAGTACTCCAGGGTAAAATGCATCACATTCGCGAGTGGAATGAGAATGTGCTCACAGCATCGTGCAAGATATGTCAGTCTCAAAACAACCGCACGCATTGAATTTGCCAAGTTTTATCCGTAGGCTCCTTGCCACGAGGAGAATATTAATAAAAAATACCAACCTAAACTCAGTTCATAATTACAATAAATATTATGTGCTTTGCTTTATGTTTACCGAATACGTCAATTTTCTTTCCTTCCAAATTGTTCCAGGAGTACATAGAACATGCCCAATATTTCATTTCGATCAAATTGTTTGTATTATAGGAGGAGATCCCAAACATACACACAGACGAACGGACGGACATTCATTTTTATATACGTATTGTTGAAACTTTGAACAACTGAACCTTACCTTAATTTTAAAAATATTAAACTAAATGAAATTTTCAAATTTGTATAATTGCTAGTGTTTATTGAATTTTGCTTTTTGTATGAAAAGCCCGATGAAGCCAGAAGATTATAATCATTGTTTGTGTTAAGATTATTCTGAAACAGCATTGTGAAATTTTTTCCTGCCCATCTTTTTTGGATTTGTCATGCAAAATCCCGGCATTGAAGGCAATGAAAGTCTAATTTAGATTCGTATTATTTCTACCGCCATTGCTGCAATGCAATTATAAGCAGCAAGTGCAAGTTGGAAAATAATGTGGAAACTTTTTAATTTTTTGAGTGCCCCAGAGCAAATCCCACGTACCAGTCAGTGCAGCATCCTTGCACGTTCTTCGTCTCAAGTGCAAATAAATACAAACAAGTTTTTTATCTGTTATTCTTTTTGCTTGTTTGCCTTCCTGGTTTTTTCATTTCATGCGACGTGCATATAGAACTCAGTATTGTGAAATTTACGCGAACGAGTACCGGAATGAAGTGAAAAGAAAGTAAAGTACGGTAACACGCAGGATGGCAGGCAACAGGCAGACAGCTTGTTTTCCTGCACCTGCAGATGTTGAGGTAGGCACGTCTAAACTGCACAAAAGTAGATAAAGTTGTAACGAGTTTCTGTATTCAACGGTTAACTCCAAAAATTCACTTCGATGGTTAAAAAATGCCAGAGCAAGACCACGCCAAACCTCAAATCAACTGTCATGGCAAATGGAGTGACAATTGAATGCGGGTTTAATCGCATTAGGGTGTAACTGCTAGGTATGGGAAAGCTTTCAAGAGGAGCGAAAAAGATGGGTTACCGTGTTTCGCATATTTATGCTTCATACTATTCCACTAGTAATATGTAATTACTGAATTCTTTTCTTTCTTCTGTTTTCATGGTTAGACCTTCGACCTGTTCTTTCTTTGGTGATGGCTGTTTTAAGGTATGCTTAGACTGTCACTCCAACTCTTCCTCGGTCATCCCAAGCTCCCTCGTCCGATGCGTAGTGTGTTAATATTATGTCCCCACCATGAATTCCTTTCTCTTACCTGGGACATTTCCGTAGCTTACTTTTTAGTTTTGGCACCGGTTCTATGGGCTTTTTCAGTTCTTTTCCTATGGGTATGCTACTTACTTGATCCATTAGCCAATATTTCCAACCTATAGGCGGCTATCATGGCAGGAACTGACTAAATCCATTGGTTCTAAATGAATCACTTTTCAATTGCATAATTCTGAATACGAAGCACTCTTACAAATTTTTATTTAGTTTACTTTCGGATTGTAATTGTAAATTATCATCACATTAACGTAAATTGAAAGCTCCCGGAACTGTGAACATTGTGGAGAAATTATATAGGATTGGAATCATATTCGATATTACGATGTAGTTTGCGTTGACATGAACATTCGATAAGGTTACACTTTCGAGGTGTTGAGCGAATGTTATATGGTAACATTACTGCAGAAATAAAATGTTGAGTATCGAAATAAAGACATTGTAGCGCGTTCATGAATCAAAAAATGTAAAGAAATGCAGCGTACTTAAATCGCTTCAGTGAAGTCGCAAATTCTGCCATCACCAGGATCGTAAAAGATTATTTCTTAGCTGAAGCAAGATAACATTTATATCATAAAATTTTTCCATTTATTGCACCCAAAACTTGAAGCATTTCGATTAAAATTGTACATCTCGCATAAATTTGAGTAAAATGTTCCGATTACATTTACAATGTGCAAAGTCTTTCGATATTGCATGCATCTTCCCTCTTGTCATGGCGCATCTCCCTTTGCCTTGGCAAGTTGCCGTGTTTCTTTGCCTTTCTATAGCTTCTCTTGGCATTTTTTACCGCCTAAGGTTGCGGTGAAGAGGTTGCGCTTCAGCGCTGGTGCGGTAAACTTAGATTTATGATGGCACTTCAATACACGCTTATTCGCGCACGTGTCGCAAGACGTGATGCAAGAGTCACATCGGATTTCCCATATTGCACGGAGATGAGCGAGCAGGCAGGCGTGAACATGTCGAAAATGCAGAATTAGCAAATTGCACTCTGCCGCGTAACGTAATGCCCAGAGAGGCTCATGGAAAGCACAGCTAAAATCGTGACGGAAATCGAAGCTTAACCGGATATGGCATATTCGGATATTCATTGATAATTGTCATCGCATCCGGTTGCATTGTACATTTGCACAATCTATCGACGTAACTGAATATACGAATGCCAGCCAGAGTTCCCGAATGATTTACTTCAAATTGCGCGAACCGCTGAATGCAAATGTGCCAAAATGACACCTCACCCAGTTGTGGGCCGAGGCAATTGCTACCCAAATGTGTCAAGTCTGGTATTTATCGGCGACTTTATATCTATTTTAATTGGAGCGCCAGAGGATGAAGAATTTCTGCGAAGAGCATCCTTGGATTTTGTTGGTGAGATCAAAAAGCATCCTAGTTGTTTCGCAAAGGTTTTCGAGCAATTTCTCTTCGTTGCGCGTTTGCCTCTTAAGCATTACGTGAATTTCATCCAGAATTCCTTCAGATCAATCCAGCGCTGGCAAGTATCCCGGTCCTTTTGACGCGTCGCCGGCCGGCTTGGCATCCTGCAGCCGGCTACAAAGAGACTTCATTGCCGCCATCCTTCCTGACGCTCAACTAGTAAGTGGCTCGCATTCGGTACACAGACGGCAAGAAATTCTTCTTCGGATGCCCGAGCGGACGTTTATTACAAGTTTAAACGCACGACGACCAACTCGTAACGAGTTGATTGATCAATATGAAGTTTCCAAATAGATTTAGCTGTAGAGGAAAATTCACGCTGACGAAATGTTCAAAGCGAATCTTCGCCAAGCGAACATTTTCTCGCTGAGGAATTTTTCTTATTCTGCCACGGTTGTAGTGCTTCTTTAATAAGCTTACAGTTAACAGTCCAATAGACTTGTTATCCTGTTTAAAATTTAATTTTAATTTCACCCACAACATTCAGCGTCGCTTTGTTTTTTAGTTATCTTTTAAATTATGTATGGCACGAAGAGGGGTGACAGGGGTGAAAGCAAACATTTTTGCATTCGAAAGTGTAGGTGGAATATGAAAGCTGTTTTCGCCACTTCGTATCCACTCAAACCTGTGTGTTGTATTCGCTGACAGGAAATCAACGAAAAAGAACATAATAAAGTGTGATGGATGGTTTTCGATTCTCATATATTGTTGCCATGCACAACGTTGTCAAAATCTTGATTCGCCTCTCGCGCGGATCTTTTTATCGTTTCCACGGTGGTTGTCAATATTGGTGATAACAAAACAGCAGGATTCTGTCGAACTCTGATATGTATAAATCTTGTACCCTATATACCATGGATGTAGTCAACCGAAAAACTTCCCAGATCAAAATTTACTATACTGAAAACAATATCAAATATAGAACTAAGTTCAACATTTAGCACATGATTTTACATACCTAATTGTTGGAAAACTTTAGCAAACAATAGTTAATTAACGAAATTGCAAAAATTGATATGGAAATTTGATTTTCTACGTTGCACTTGCATCACAATGGCTGTGGCGCTACTGTGATTAATTTATTCGTTGATTAATTAAGCCAACGCCTCGACGTTCGTTCGTCGAAATGTAAAATTCGCGCTTTCCCCGACCACGAAACAGGCTCTTTATTTGCCATTTGACAATGGTGTCCGAAACTGTGCTTTGTTTCTTTATATATTAATTAAAAAGTAGGATAATAATTATAGCCTTGGTATATTGTAAAATATTTCTTTGCATGCAAAGAAAAGAACAAAAATCCATGATGATATTTTACAATTTAATTTAAAAAAATGTATAACAAAACGTCAAATGCAAGAAGTATTCTGAAAACTTTGAAATGCGAGATAAGGTAAGATTCTATCTAGTAGGCAGTAGTATATATAGTAGTACAAAATGCATGGTTCAATTATGGACTAATTGAATACCATCAAATGACATGAACACCGTTTGTTTCCTCTTTATAGGAACCGTTTAAATGATCTCCGTTTGCGTTTTCGCCTTCGGCCTTATTGCCATTCAATGCGCAGTCAACATTGGGCGAAGTTTGTTTTTGCTCAAAGTTTCAATCCGTGAATAAGATTTTCATTGGCAACCCAAAAATCCATTAGCAATGCACAGACGTCAGTTATACATATAAATGGTGATTCAAACCGCAATTGATGGTTACAACTTCCGAGTTGAGATGTGTAGTTAATTGATATATCAGTAGAGAGTGTGCGAGCGCACTGAAGTTTCTAATCAGATGAATTGATTCATTGAATTTCGCTGATCGGCAAATTTCCCGACCCTCAGGCCTGTTCTCGCATTTTGCACATGCAACTGAAACAATCTGAGTACTTGTAATTTTGGTTCGATACGAGCACAAGCTTATTGGAAAGCGCACTTTGCCAATTGTACCGGAAGCAATCGAGGACGTCTTGAATGCCGAGCTAAGATTCTCATATGAGAGGAGAATCTAAGCGTGCACTGATAACGTAGAGATTACGTCAATTGATTCGTGAAGCGATCTGTTACTTCAATTAGCGCCAATTATCCTTCATATATGATCTATCAACTCTAATTATTCAAGTTTCTTCATTTGCATTCTGGTTCCCAAGGACTCTCAATTAGTTGAAATCTGATTAATCAGAGAAAGTAACATAAAGTACCATTGTTCCTATAACTAATGGCTAAACATTAAAATTGCATAAAAGAAGAAAGAATAACGAGTTAAATAATAAGTTAAAGGTCAATATAGATCTAAGCAATTTATCTAGAGTGCTATTATTTGTAAACATAATTTAGGTATGATCCAAAACTGTGATCGATGCTAAAATTTTCGAATGTTGTTATTCATGTTGCAATTGATTTTATACTATCTAATAACAGTTTACTGCTGATAATTCGGTTAATAATAGCCACATTAATCGTGCTAATTAAGTTATGAACCGTAATATTCTGTATCACGCATAGTTCAGATTATCCGTATGGATCAATTCTTCTCGCTTATCAATGATGAATCTGCTAATTAGGGTTTTATTCCATTTCATTTTCCCATAGACGAGCCTTTTGTATTATAGAATACTGGATACATTTCTAAGATGATATTTGATCAAGTCGTGGAAGAAATATGAATGCTAAATCGTGAAGATACTGTAATTTCTTATTAATATAGAAGAGATAGATAAAACTAAGTTAACATTATATGTAAACCATAATATAGAGATT
>JAOEHK010014300.1:38123-61611 GCA_025447835.1 Labidoglobus nevermanni | reverse complement strand
GCTTCTCAATGCAAATTGACACCGATATAGAATCTGCATCGCGTCAGGGAGTTTGAAGTCCTCTTTGAAACATTCCCCTGTAGCCAGATAGGCCATCTGCTATTCTGGCACATGGCAAACAAGGCCAGAACAACTCACCCGCCAATGTAAACGGATCCATGTACTTGATGAGATTGACGAAGCGCGTTTCTAAGCTTGCAGGTCGTATGTCGTATAGTAGGATTTAAAAAAATAGCGTGTTTTAGCCAGGATTGAACCCACGACTACCCGTTTCGCAAGTGGACATTCACTCGCAAGTCTAACGGTGAATTTCAATAATTAGCAATGTAACCCTGATCCATTAAAGACCCACGGCCCTATAATAATTGTTAAAGTATAAAATTCGCAACCAACCGCGCAATTCATCGATGTAACCTTGACATTAATCGTAATATGATTGCTTCTCAATGCAAATTGACACCGATATAGAATCTGCATCGCGTCAGGGAGTTTGAAGTCCTCTTTGAAACATTCCCTTGTAGCCAGATAGGCCATCTGCTATTCTGGCACATGGCAAACAAGGCCAGAACAACTCACCCGCCAAGGTAAACCGATCCATGTAGTTGATGAGATTGACGAAGCAGAGAATGAAGATGGAGATCCATTCGTAGGTCTTAACGCCGCGCAGCGTCCCGATGGAGCCTTCAGCGGGCACAGGTCCCTGGTCGGTGAGCGCGTCCGCATTGTGCATCAGCTGCTCCTGCGAATTGTTGCACGCGATTGCTGGCGGCATGTTCTGCAATTGCTTGAGCGCGTACACACTCTGGCTACGATTCAGGTCTTGTGCGGGCATATTAGGCGCACGCCGAATGCAGCGAACGCAACAACCTCTCGTCGATGACTAACCTCGACGTATCGCTGCTGGCACAGGCACCATGCATGCGATGTGCTGGCATCGTCGAGATTGCGCTCGTTTCGTGCGTTCGATGCACTGCGAGACGGACACAGAAATATCGCTCAGCGACGACGGTGAACGTGGCCAAATTCACAAGCACGCCAAACTCACTCACCTCAGATGCGACTAGCCGAATGGGCCGCGAATTCGGAGCATCCGAAATGTATCGGAACAAGCTCCGATTCGCACGCGACTTGTTCCAACCGATCTTTGCTGACGTCGTCGCTCTAATTGCAAACAGCTCACTTGTGACGCAAAATCACCTGATTGCAATTATCGCAAATGCACGCTGAACGACATTTTTGCAAGGATTTTCTTTTCGCCAACGAATTTGCACAAAATGACAAATAAATCTGTCAAAAATAGCAGCGCCATCACAATGTTGAAACGAAAACCGAAGGGATTAGCGCGAGATTTGAATGTTTTTGAAAACTGCCATATGGTTACAATATAGCTACTCTGTATTCGCGTTCAATTAAGCTACTATTTATGTTCAATGTGCGTAACCAAGGGGTGCTTCTCGTATACCCCTTCATTGCAACGCATCCCCTAATCTTTTAGGACACGCCTTGGTGTATACCAAATAGAATTATTCTCGGCAATTGAATTGGTCGCGCATCTGTGTTTTCATCTGGTCACAGATGATTAATTTGGGGTTGGACCCTCTATAACTCCGTAACCACACTATCTTTTGGCTCATCTTTGAACGAATGAAAGATATGGATCAGAGTGGAAGAAAACGAGTAGTAACATTCAAATATACGCCATTTTATCATTATGATGCTAACAAAATTCAAAAAGTATATTACAAAACGCTACGAGCTACCCCTACAATTGTTTTTATACAACAAATGATTAACAACTAATCCCACTATAGGTTTGTTAATTTTCCTCTTCTGACTTTCCCTGTCCTCCTCTCATCGTTCACCTGATCCTTAATATAATCGCTTAAATCGTATCGGTATGTAGTGAGTTTATAAATACAGATTTAGGGTAAATGGCATATCTATAGATAGTTCCAGATGCAACTCATTTCATTGTTAGTCAAATAGTGTTTCCGTAAGATTTATTATACTGCCACTATATCAATCGAATAATAAATATGAATGAAATGAAAATGAATTGAAAGCAACAAACAAGATATGAAAATCTTGAAGATTGCCCCGCTTTCCACTTCAGTATTGCATTATTCTTAGAGTATCAGTAACAATTAGTACAAGTTTCAAGTTGTGACTTTATTGTTCAGGGAATGGGACTCGGGGAATTCTATTGTAAAAAGGGTCCTGGGTTTCAAAGAGTACGGAAACTGAACAATGATTAGGCACGGATAGACGATATTAGTCAATAGGCGTTCAACAATTGTTCGTCTTGTTGTCAACCATCGTATAAGATCTAAGGATGAAGTATTCTAAAACCGTCGTATATGGGATAACATTGTGTCAATTACAGCACGGATGAGATTCAATTATTCAGCACGCGGTCATGAATTAAGGGTCAACCCTCAAGCAACATGGATTCGGACTCGAGTACCATTTAGAAATTGCCTTGAGGATTCAAATATTTGCAATATTGTCTTCCTTTCAAATTGCAAGTGCTTTCAAATCGATGATTTGAACATCTTTTTGGGGAAATGATAACAATACACGCAATTATAATTGATTCTTATTTTCTTATTGATATTAGCTGCATCTATTTGCAGTTGGATGAATACTAGTTTCGAAATCATTTTTGAGTGCTTGGGTTCTGGTCGTAGCGTGATCGTAAACCGAATCACAAAATCTAGAATCAGTAAATGATATGGTTGCTGCGATATAGATCGGTTATCAGTGTCTTGTTATCATGAATGTGTAGTTTTTACGATCTCACATCCTGCGCACTTCATTTGCGCTAAAGTTGCTGCTGATTTCAGAAAGTTTCTACTCTTTGCCCATTTATACTTTACAATTCCCATTTGACCACATCACAGTCAATTTATATACAATTTCAGTTTATGACAGGGATTTTGTCCTCATAAATGTACGCGATTTGATTCATCCCTAATTGAATCTGCGCTTTAAGGACCGCCATCAGCAGAACTCGAAGAAATTTGTCTAACTTTCTGCCTCTAGAGATGATAACAAAAAGCTGTTTGTTTTCTGGAATGTATATGATTGCACACCATCGTGGTGCAAGAAAGTATTGTAAATATTAGACCTCAGAGTATGCTTAAATATGACTATGCAAACGATATAACGACGTCTGAAGAAGCGCGTAAATTACAGGTCATATTTGATAAACCCAAATTAGCAACATTCACATTTACTCAACTATTTACATTGCTTTTCCATTGCAATTGTAATCAGTTCATTGTTGCAAACTATATTTATATATGTAAATTCATTTCACATTTAACTGTAAATTGCTTAGGATAGAATAAGAAATGAAATTGCAAAGCAATTCACTAAGAATCGATCAGAATCATATTTGGTTGATGTGGGTGCAATGAATCAATCAATGATGGCTGGTAGTTTAGATTCAAGTTAAGGTTTCCTAGTTTTATACGCTATTATATACTCGTATTTAGTATCATTAATTGAGGAATCATTTAGGTTTGGGGAACAGGGAAATAGGCTTAATAGAGTGAGCATTCGAGTGCCACATTCGACCAAAGTCTACGTTCACAATTGCGAGTGTCGTTTGTCGTTTCTCTCGTTATATTATTCATTAAACTCTACTGATTAGATTGGGTAACTGATTCTCTACGTTACCTATTACTGGCTTCCTCAGCGTTCGTCCACCTTGCAAATAACTTATCACCAGTGAAGCGATTGTTTTGACTGTTCATAGTTACCGTACATCGTCATCCCGCACTCCCATTCTTCCTGCACATGTCTCCTCCGGTTGCGAGTCAAGTCTCAGTCTTAGGTGGCTCGGAGTGCCTCACCATACCAACGAGGTATACCTGCCTTACACATACCATTCCTTAATGTCCTTGCTGCCCCGCTTCTTTTGCTGCGCCTGCATATGCTGCTGTGCCTGATAAGCCTGCTGCTGCATTTGCGCCGTTTTGTCCGTATGACGGAGCGCCCCGTTGATCGGGTACTGACCGTTCGGGTTGCTCGTGTTGGGCAGTAGTGCCGCATTGGGGCCCTGCTGCTGATAGGTCTTATGTTCTTCGACCTTGTACGAGGTATCGCCGCGCGACTTGAATTTCAGTATGACGAGAATGATAAGGATGACGGCGATTAGCGCGCCGGCGATGATGCCGATAATCAACGCGACAATCTCGGACGTCTCCGAGGAGACGCGCTCAGGTCTTCGGCGCGGATTCTTCGTCGGAGGGTAGGCCGGGTAGTCAACGATGGGTGGTGCGTGCGTACGTACCACGGGCGGCTCAAAGACGCGATGGTACGTGGTCGTGGAGGTGGTGGTGATGATCGTCGCCTCAGTGGGCGCCATCGGCGTGGTATACCTCGTGGTCTCCATGTCCACAGTGCTAGAACTCGCCTGCTTTGTGCTTGTATGTGTACTCGTGCTGCGGTGCGTCGTACTGGACGACGAAGAGGTACCCTCAGTGAATTTCGAGCTGATGGTATCTGTGGTGGACCCACTCGTTGTCGAGGTATTGTCTGCGCAAAGAAAATCATCAAGAAGCGGGAGTGCCTTGAGAGGCACTTCCTGTTAGGTACCCTTTGATGTCGTCCAGGTGGTCGTGGTACTGCCATCTTCAGTCACCTCCCCGGATCCCGATCCTGGGAAACAATCCTCGTCATCGCAGGGCTTACCGTCCTCCTTGATCGAAGATTTATGCGCCGGTTTAATTGTGGGCGGCAGACGAGTGGTGGGCGTATAAACTGGGGTAATGAGATCATCATCGCCCGATCCAGACTCCGGTAGCGGAGGGCACTCGTCTTCATCGTCGCCATTGCACCCGGAGCCAGCACCGCTGAATACCAGGTCGTCCATGACGCTCGGAACACCCGAGGCCGGCGTCTGTAAAATACATTGGCATTCACCTTAAGAACGGTCGCTCTACTAGTGGTGTTCATGCATTTTCATCATCATCATCATCATCAGGTTCGAAAGTATTGGAGATGTTTACTTGTTGCATTTTTTGTAACGCATCATGACGGTCCAGGATGCCCGAAATCAATTGCACGTCGCCTCGAATCGACGTGTGCGAATCCTTTTCGGCGGCAAGGTCGAGGATGCGCATTCCATTGATCACCACACCAGAGATGACGCCAACGAAAGGACGCTCAATGCGCGATTTGCCCTTGCTCCATTTACCCCCAATCTGAATCTGCGACTGGCTGTTGAACACGTGCAACTGATGACCTGGAAATGAAAACAACCGAGATTTGGGAGTATTATGTGGGGTATACGTGGGCGAACACCTTACCCGTGGGGTAATTGTATTGCACGTTATAGTCATCGATCTGAAGAGTCGAGTTCGCCCCGGAACGGTTGAATCGCACCACATGGTACTGATTATCGTTCACCTTCACCGATATATCGCCGAGGGGATGATCGTTGGTGCCCAGATTGTATACCATGAAGATGTTGCCCTCCACCTGATAGGGAATTATACTGAAATTCATAATGGCTGCACAAAAACAGAAAGCATTACTATTTCCAGTTCGATGTAGTCGTTTGAGGTACCGCTGACGATGCGCAGGAGGACCGCATCGGCTTTGAGCGTGATGAAGCCCAGAGAGATGCTATCCTCCTGCAGCTCGGGCCGACGATCCTCCGGATGGATGTACTGCACAATTCCTCGATTCGGCCCGAATTCGTAGCTAACCGATTCTGAAATGCCGAAGCAGTTAGTTACGAGCTTATTTCTGGGATGGGCACACGTGCCATCCGAACATGTAGGACCAGTGAACGTGGTCATCTCACAGTCGCATGAATAGGCATTCCACTGCTGGACGCACATACCGCCGTTGGCGCATACATTCTGACTGCATTTCTGGGATTGTCCTGTGTACGCAAATAGATCGGAAATGCGGCCTGGCTATGGGATAAGTTACTCTAAGTACCTTCACATCCAGGCGTCACGAGGGAACTATGCACGACCGCCTCCTCGATGATGTTGGGCGATTCGCCGTTGAGGTCGATACCAGCCAGACACCCTTCGAATCCGTGTGTGGCGCGAACCTCGTCGGAGGGTAGCTGAGCGTACAGGTCCTTGTGGACGCCGCCCAGGTAGAGAATGCCGTCCAGCTCCAAGTGGCCGACGCCGTCGTGCGTGGAGACGACGATATCGTCGTCCACCATCAGGGTGTGCTGCTTGGGGGATGGCCGACGAACGCCCACCGTGTGCCAGCGATTGTCGTTCAAATGAGTCCGCACCGAGTCGTGCAGACGAATGGGTCCGTCGCCTACGTTCACCACGTAGCTGATGTGCCCATCGACCAACTCAATGGCCAGGTAGTCGTCCTTCTTGCCGCCGTTGAACATGATGAGGCCATTGGGCTCTCGCGTCTTGAACATGAAGTCAATGTGGATGGTCGAATAAGCGCGCAACATTGGTAACCCCATGAAGGTATGCTTCGAGCGGAAGGTCACGGGCCGGTGGAGGTTGTCGGTGGCATGCTTCACGAACTTGGCCGCCACCTTGATGCTGGGGAAGCCAACGATGGAGTGCTCACTGGTGGAGGAGCGCGCCAGCTCGATGTAGGGCACGTTGTTCACGTAGAACTGCTGGATGTCCCCGACAAAGTTGGGCATCGTTGTCGACATACTGATCTCCTCCTCTTGGTGGTACAGACCACCAAGGTGGATCGTACGCCATTGTAGATTGTTGTGTTTGCCGAATGTTTCGGCTGCTCATGGGAAACCAGAAGCGTTAGTAATGATTGGGTGGATAATGGAGCGGAAAGTGTTGCACCTCGGATCGGGGTCTGGCCGTCGAATTGAAGCTTCAGATTCGCACCACGTCTAGAGAAGCGCACCGTATGCCAGACGTTATCATTCACATTTTGGCCCGCCATTAAAATCTATAAAAAGATGGGTTCGGTAAAGTTCCCATATCAATGGGCAACCATGAGCAACTATGATAGTTATCTGAGATATTGCCTACGGCATAATGGAGGTATTCCTGGGGAGGAAACTATCAAGTACTCCACTCGAATCGCACTCTTGTAGGTCCCATTACGGGTTACTGCGGGCTCAACAAGCACCAAGCTATGGTGGGCCTTAATAAAGATCCACAATGCACTTACTTACTTACTTAGAAAAGGATGCAAATACTGGGCGAGTGCATCGCACTAAGGGTATAACGGAAGGCAACCTTGGGCAAGGAGGCACTGACCCATGCCGAGATAGCTAAATTGCCCTGGGAAGAGCTTATGCACTTCTTTGAGGAGTCTGATGTCCCAGTACAACAGGACTGGAAGGACCGAGGTACAGGAAACCGGATGGCAGACCGACCCCGTATCAAAATAGGTTTCATTTTAAAAATGGAAATCTTAAAAGTTATCACGTCCAAGCTGTATTAATGTGATTATTCTTGAGATAATCCAACTAGACTAAAATTACCCCGAAACTTCATTACACGCGATTTATTCGCACCCTGTGAGAAAAGATTTTGCTTAGAAACTTGTGAAATGTTGACGAAACTTTCAGCGTCCTTCAAGTACACGCATGTTAATAGCCACAAACTTGTAACTGATACTAAAGCATGATAAAATGGGCGAATTCAATGAGTGTTTTCACCACCAGTTACACGAAAGTTTGACAAGAAACGTCACTACTGAAAGCTACTTCTTTGGCTGTAATATTAGGGGAGATGGCTTTGCTGCGAATCGTTAGAAAGCTCGCGAGAGAAAGTTTCAACATCCTTCAACTACACACTGCAATAGTTTCGATGAAACTGAGTTAAATTAAACGAACCTTGTCCTTCTCTTTGTCCTCCAACTTCTTGTCCTTCACCCCGAGGCGCAGCGCCAAGCGAATGCGGCCGGCAGCAACCGCGAGCTCAATGCGATCGCCCGTTTGCATCGTGTTGGTAATGAGCAGGAGGCCGAGCGGTTTGCTGGTTCGGAATCGCAAAACAATGTCCTCGGTCTGCGTCCACTGCTCGGCGTCCATGGTCACCTCCATGTGTTGCGTGCCGTTGAAGTTGAGCGTGGCGGCCTCTTTGCCGCACGTGGGCCCCGTGAACATCGTCTCAGTGCAATCGCAGACGAAGCGGTTCCAACCCTCGCTGCAGACGCCGCCATTGAGGCACGGCTGCGATGGGCACTGCTCGGGGGTGGCGTGGCACAGCGTTTTGATGGCGCCTTAGATGAGAGATATGGGCAAAATACAAGGGTCGTTACGGTTTTATGCCGCCTTCAACTTTATTCGCGCCATAAATCCACGCAGATGTTATCGATGCACTGGGGCTGGTCTGTTAGACCACTCGCAAGCATCTATTTAGAGTTCATTTATTGATAGCAAGCACGTTCCTGGTTACCAAAAGGCCAACATGTTGGGGATGGAATTACGTGGGCAAAGAATGCTGGAAACCTCGCTTGCCTTCTTCTACTTACCACTGTCCTGTTCGCGCGCGAAACTGCTTACATCCACCGGCTCATTGTTGAGCATGAGGTCCTTGAAGCAGCCGACGAAGCCCTGCTGAAGGACAGCCGTCCACAAGCCGTTCGGCACTGGGACCTCGGCGAAAGGCGGACCAAGGCCGCCGATGTAGAGATTGCCATCCAATTCCAGGCTGGTGGATCCTTCTATAGGCGATGTTGCGTCAGCGTGTGTATGAGGGCCGTGGGCATCTAGGGGTGCCAACCCACCTGCCGTCTTAAAATCAGTGTGGAATCCTTCGACGGTAATCCTGGCGTCGCGACCCACGCGAGTGAATGCCACGTCATGCCATTTTCCGTCGTCGATTCGGCGTCGGGACGCGCGCTGCTTCGACGGCCCGGCGCCCAAATCCAAGTGGACGTAAATGTGACCGTTGTAAATCTCGATGGCGAATAGGTCGGCCTTGCGAATAAGGAGAGAGGATTTGTAATACAGATTTAACTCCCCGCATCTCCAAGGACTGCTTCGAGATAGTAGAAACCCGGTAAGGGGTTGGTATAATAGGGAGATAAATATTAGGTTTGACAGTATGACCCAAGAACTTGTAGGACTCATTTCGGGACACTGCGGGCTCAAAAGCCACTTAGTTACAGCGCATTTGCACTTGGGATAGCACAAAAGGACCGGAAGGACCGAGGTGCGAGGACCCGGAAGACCGATCCCGACGTAACAAAAAAATGTCAGAAAAAGGATATAATTCTAAGGTAGATTCTAGAAACAACAAGCTAGTAAATATCTAGGATTAGACTAGGTCCAAGAATAAACTGAAGCGATAGTCGAAAACTTGTATAAGTTTCTGGTTCCTTCCTCGATGGCGAATAGGTCGGCCTTGCGAATAAGGAGAGAGGATTTGTAATACAGATTTAACTCCCCGCATCTCCAAGGACTGCTTCGAGATAGTAGAAACCCGGTAAGGGGTTGGTATAATAGGGAGATAAATATTAGGTTTGACAGTATGACCCAAGAACTTGTAGGACTCATTTCGGGACACTGCGGGCTCAAAAGCCACTTAGTTACAGCGCATTTGCACTTGGGATAGCACAAAAGGACCGGAAGGACCGAGGTGCGAGGACCCGGAAGACCGATCCCGACGTAACAAAAAAATGTCAGAAAAAGGATATAATTCTAAGGTAGATTCTAGAAACAACAAGCTAGTAAATATCTAGGATTAGACTAGGCCCAAGAATAAACTGAAGCGATAGTCGAAAACTTGTATAAGTTTCTGGTTCCTCTCGATAAGAAATGTCAATTGAAGAAGATTGATGGTGATGCATGATTGGTCAGTGGAGTGCTTACCCGAGGAGGACGAATTCCGCCGTTGAAAAGAATGAGGCCGTTCTGCTCGTTCGTTCGGAACCGGAAAGAGATGCTGCCAGACGTCTTGGCGTTCCACGCGGGCAGCACCTGCGGTCGTCAATAGTTAGAGCATTCTGTCACCCGCCGTGGTCCAGTTCGTCCATCTCTTACCAGATGCGATTCTCGCGTGGTGAAGGTAATGGGGTCGTGCGTCTCGCCCGACGGGCACTTGTAATCGAGTCGCCCGACCACTTGGATCAAGTCGTGCCCGCTGCGTCCCAATTCGAGCAGGTTCAGGCGCAAAGTGTCGGCAACGAATTCGACCTGCAAGCAGGACGAATGCAGCACGTGCCCCAACTCGCTAATGGGCCCGATTTTACTGGCATTTGCATTGGAAATTAAATGGGTCGATTGAATTGAACGGCGGCGCTCCTCATTCGGAAGCAATTAGCAGCATCCCGCCCCCTGTGCCAATGCAAGCACGATGACGATGAAAAATTGAAACTTACTTTCCGCATGCATCCCACGTAGTTGGTGTGGACGCGGGACCCGGGAAGAGAGCGCACGTTGATGCTTCCGCCCACGTACAGTCGGCTGGAAGAGAGCATTGTGAACTTGCCGGCGATGTGTGCGTGGTCCGCGTAGACTCCGTCAACCACTGCCGATAGCTGCAAGGAACGCGGAATTATCACGTTCCGTATTCATTTCTATTAACAGGGACTCCCTTATTTTTCAATTTAGTACAGAAGGCAAGTAACTGGGAGCAGGAGGAGGGCCTGAAATGACCCACCATGTGGGTTAGATTCTAAATTAAGGAGTCACAGTACATTAGGCCTTTTAGGGTGCGGTACTTGAGACGATAGGTGCCCGCACTAATGCTCCTACTAATAATTATAACTGGGACCAGTAAGTAGTTTCTTTACAGAATAATACTCTATAGATGTAGAATCGCAGTATTTCGGTTGTGTCCAGATATTAAAAGCTATGAAAAGTACCATAATGTGATAAATTGTCCATTTAGATTTTCTGAAGTAATGTGCCTTAATAGGTATCTATTTATAGCAAAAGTTTAATCGCTGTGTCGACATTGTTACATCTCCTGGGAAGCTTAGTTTGCAATCATGGTGTAAGTTATCTATGGTAGTTACGAAACTCTCCGCCGTGCATTTTAGATTCTGATAGCAAGTAGTGCCTAAGGTACAATAGATTTCAGAGATTTTAGTACTGATGGGATACTACTTAATAGAAATACTCAAAGAGTTAACAGCCCATAGACTAAACTTAAACATTCGATTCGATAACAAGATATAGATAGAACGGAAACAAAGGCAGAAGCAGATCCCGAATTGGACACCTAATACGGTATACAGGAACGGATATAGAAGTAGTTTACTTACCCGACAGAAGCTCGTAATCGCTGAAATCTGTAAAAAAGGGTCGGCAACACTTTAATCGCAAATTAGCGGAAAGTGGAGCAATTTTCCGCATGCACCATTGGAATAATTGCAATTAGAGCAGCAACCGTACGCACCTCTTGAATCCGCCGATGCACGCTAACTTTGTGCCACTGATTATCGTCGAAGCGAACTTTATTCGGCCGTATTTGCATTTCCTGTTTGCCGTTCGCCAAACCCATCGTCAACATGAGGCCGCCGTCTTTCAATGCAACGTTCAGATAATCGTTGTTGTCTCCTGCAAACCGCAGCATTTCGTAAAGATACCGGCAATGAGGAATACCATGAGTCCCTCACCCGTGTAGAAAAGTAGACCGTTTGGTTGACGAGTTTTAAAGTAGAACGTGACAGCATCTTGCGCGCTCACGATCGGCTCACCACCCTTCTTAGTCAAGTCGTAAGATAAATATTCGGCCCCGTGGAAAACCGCCTCAGATGGCGCTTTATCTATTGCAGAAATGTTTACCCCGTCATAGTTCATTCAAGCTTCATTTGCCATTCAATTGCCGCAAATGCTCATAAGCTATGATTAGAAATGTGCAACACGGAAGCGTATTTTACAATGTTAGAAAGTGCTTATTGATATCGATGACTAATAACTTTCCAAGTATGTTAGCCTGTGATTGATGGAAGGCCAAGTTGGCCAGCAGACTAATTGCAGTTCACTGACCTTTTTCGCAGTACTCGCCCTCGTAGTCGGGATTACGGCATTCGCAAATTGGACCGCTGTCTGTCGAAATGCATATCCCGCCATGTTGGCAAGGATCACGGATTTCGCAGGCATCGCTGCTGTTGCCTTTCAGAATCTATAATTAACAATAACGGCGTTAGCAGGGTGCGCGGATACATAACTTTCGGTTTAATTAAAAACGATTTCAATCGTGGCGAAGGGTTGGTTTGTCCTCATAGATTTGTGCCAATACAGCGACTATTGCCGGGACCACGATTTCCACATTTTCACTTCTGAGCTCGCCTTCATTCAGACATTATTATCCCTAAAAGTTGAATACATTTTCACATATCAGAATATCCGAATATCAGAATTTTCCAGGAGAGTTGCCGTCTTAGACCTAATTCTGGAATTGTAAATTTATCATGTATTTGAACAATTCTCAGTCCCACAATTGGGAAACTGAGGAATCTTTAAAGAAGTCATATGTAGAAATAGTTCTTATTTTAATCTACGAAAATAAGAAGAGTTTGATACTGATTTATAGAACTGTCTTCAAAGATTAGAATATTTGTCAATGCGTAATGCGTTCTTGATCCTAGTGGACTTGCTATGACCTATCGATTGTTGAAAATGTTTACTTTATCGTAGAGGCAGATTACATTCCTAATATTGCTATAAAAGGATCTTTTGTAGTCCAAGGAAATCCGTGATCGAAATTGCAGATTTGCAGGTGAATGCATCAATAAAGCAAATGATCTGATAAACGAGTAGTAAAATTGAAAATAACATTTGCGTATGAAAATCAATAACGGATTATATCGCAGGGGAACAAATATTTATTCGTGTAAACATTCGTTGCGAGCATTTGCGGCAGAAATTGTGGTTCAAAGCAAACTTGTCGTCTTTGTTGACTTGCTGCGATTGCTATAAAGTTTTCGCAAATTTTGAACTTTGTAGGATTTGTAATTTATGCCCATTTTGCTTATTCCATTCATTTAGAAGCTGTTAATTCGATTAACCTTATTTTTTATATAGATGTTTAAAGTATATACTTATTTCTAATTAGGTCCAATAAGCCCTTATTCTTTAGCATGGAAAACATGTTTTTTTACTAATCAATAATAAGAAAAGGAGAGGTCTCTACTGATTGACATTATTAAATGAAATTATTGTGTAGCAAATCACCCCATACGCCACGAAATTATTTGATTTCATTGTGATATTTTATTGCTATTTCATTGCACATCGATTGAAATTTTGATTGGTTTTGTAGGGACCTTATAATGAATGATTTTATATTTACAAATGTTTAATGTTCTATTAATGCCTTCTTTATTATAATGAAGAACTTTACTTGGATTGTCTTATAATAATGTTTCTGAATGAAATTGATTATCAATGACGATAGAAACAGAAATGCAATTTGAAAATTGTGAGAGGAGAAATCGCGCAATCTAGGGAAGCGATTGCACAATAAAGATTTGAAATTGACAAATCGGTGCAATTGGGGTATGCGGCCATAGTCATTGAGGCTATCAGTAACACAAAATTTCCAGATGCTGTAAATTGTCGAAAAGGCGTCCTCTCACATTTTAGGAATGCCACACAAAAATGTGTTAATCCAGTTGGGTTGTTGGCCGACTTCAATAAGTTTCTCGCATGCAATTCTACGGCATTTAATGAGAAAGGAACCTATAAAAGTGTATTTTGAAGAAAACTTATAACAAGCACTGAGTTGCAATTGAAAAGCGTAATTTTACGCTATTGGAAAACCGATATATTCCGAATCATTCAATTACTTAAATCAATATTAATCAGCAGGCACAATCTTGAATGAAATATGTAGTTATTAAAACTCTGGTGGAGAGAATAACTAGAATTGTTTGGAAAAGGCTCTAAATGATTAGTTTTCATCTGTAGATTTGTGACTGCTGTTGTTTTCTTATAATATCAGAATATTGATAATTAAAATAGAGGTGGGAAACGTCATATTGCGGGACATTGACAATCTCTTTGCGATTTTACAAGATTCAACTACACTCATTCTCATTTCATTTCCGGTGCAAGGCCAAAGCACTTTCCTAAATTGTCCTTGTCATATACGTCACGCATGATTTCATTATTTGGACGTTTTGTTCACATTCTTAAATAAATCACACCTTCGTTCAAATGTTGGGAAGTTTACTATTTCCAGGAGATTTTTCAGATTTGCTACTCCTGTTTCTGCGATGGTAATAATTAAGCTGATCTATGGCTAAGTACATGAATTAATGAAATGAAAATTAACACCCTTTAAAGCTTACCATTAGAACATACGAATAATGCTGGAAATTCTCCAGTATTTAAATCCAAACTTATACCAAATTTAGAATTAATATCGTTTCTTTCTCCCTTTCTTATCTGTTAACAATCTTGTAAATGAACGAGGTAAAGTCGCATATTGAATGCCTTATCCTATCTCATTTCCAGGTAAAAACGTAAATTAATCTACATTTATCAATTACCTAATTAGAATGTTTATGAACAACTAACATAAAACAGAAAACTTATTTCAATTGCGATCTAAACAATATAGTTTTCCCTTACAAGTGTAAAGAAACAAATCTACTGGGCAGGCAGACCGGAAGTGGAATTTACATTCATTTAAATTGTGAGTAGTATAACGATCGCTAACATTAGCGTTAAAAACGGAACTTTTCAAGCACCTTTGCATATCACGGAATCAAATCCATTTTGCAGTTTATCGCAAGTCATACAAGGGTTGAATTTGCACACATTGGCCACGGGTGGACAAGGTAGAACTTTACGAGAAAATTATACAACGACCTGGCCCAATTTAAAATTCATTTTCGATTCTTACAATCGTGTATTCAATGAGTTTTTTTGTAAATAATAAAATAAATCTAAAAATGATAATTTTGGCTAATTATGTTTACTGATTTAGCGTACTATGTAGTACTTTGCTCTGCAGAATTCTTGCAATTTACATAGCGAAATGATCAATGATGTTATCTATAAGATACATCAGAGCTCTTTGCGCCTATCACGACTGTGAACACGTTTAGTAAATGTGAATAGCAAAGAATAATTGCTCTGTTTCCAATCAGATATATGTATTCACCACCCGCTCTAAGGCTTTTCGCAGTTTCTATGGGTTTTCTCAGAAACTACAGGAACTGCTAGTTCTTGCAAAAAGGTGTGCATCGTAATGTTGGTTGTTTCCTTCACTAGAAATGCGTTTCATTCAAATATGTATAATTACGATAATTGCATTTCCATTACGCCGAGAATTATTCATGAAACAAGCAATTGCAATATTAATATTGATTGAAACCATTTAATCCATGAGGCAATCAACCTCATGCATAACAGTGTGACCCACAGGAGGACATATTGGCCCAGTCTCGGTTTTTGGAATTAAAATCCTGTTTCAAATATTTCCAGAGTTAAATAGTATCGAATTCCTAGATATTATTCAGTTCAGTTCTAGTGCAAATGATTGCTAATACAGAAATATTACAAGTCTGTGGTAAATGTGATAATGGTGAATGTTGCTTTGCATTTTCACTTTCTGTTAGTCGATACTCGAGACAACTTGCAATGGTGTTTGCGTTATCGCTTTGATTTCTAATGAAATTCCGTAACGGAAATGAATTCTGCGAATTGAGCGATGTGGAGTAGAGGGAATTGGCATTTTACGAGGATCAATCTTGTTGTAGGCGTCCTTGAACTATTTAATAATACACAACTCTGAATTTATATTTGCAGGTTCAAGGAAATAGTGCGCAACTGGGAATAATCTATGAGTATGGAATCCACTTACTTTCTTATGATTGCATTTTGCTCCTAGTTTTGCTAACGACTGAGACTTTATAAGGAGATTTCATTAAAAATACCCTAAAAGATAATCTGATCCAGTTTAGATTGTGGAACTAACTAAGGCACACAAAAGCACAGAAATAGATACCTTATCTCACGTTATTATTTAGTTAATTTCTATTCTTATCATTTTCAATTTTCCCTTAGGCTTTCTCAGATGTGTCCCTTCTTTAAAGATCAGTTCTAGATTAGTTCTCTGGCTTCTCTTCGTTATCATCTATTTATACAATTCTTCGAAAAAATGACCATCAAACTTGGTTCTATTCCATTCATTGTTTGTACTAATTTTAGTGTTTGTAGCTTAGGAGCTAAGAAGTTAAGTCAAATAGAAATAGGAAGAAAGAGCAAGCAGCAATTGACTGAAGAGCTGAAAAAGTAGAATACAAAGTCCTTATGTGGAACAAGTAAGCATTATAAGTAATTGAAAAAAGTGAATCCCAGTATTCCTGATGACTCATTCTTTCCATGGGGGACTTTCCCAAAGTGATAATAATAATAATCTTCGAGCTACATTCTGTTCAAGATATTAAAATGAAATGAGAATAACGATATTAAATTCAAGACGTGGTTACCACTTATATTTAATTATAAATTGCATCGTTTCTGAAAATACCACCGGAAGAGATTACCAAGCTGATCCAACTGTAATTTATAAATCACTCAGTCATGATGAGCACCGAAATTAATTTCTCCTGTAGGATTATAAGGACATTACACAATAAGAACATTCTCAATAAATCTTGTCGGTTTTTTGTTACCCATTAAGAAAGACATGGAAGAATATGGTTAATAAAAGAGTAATTCTGATTAAGATAATACAAGCTTCCTTCCGGATCAATTATTTTGATACGCGTCTTCCCCCTTACAATTTATTTTCATAAACCCATTAAACAATTTATACTCAACACTCTTTTAAATATGAACCCTAAAAGCAATTTCAGAAACACATATAAACAGTCAATAACTCAAAACAATTTCACATTTCTTGGGCATTGACATTTTCTAAATTAATTGCTGATGAATGTGCTGAAATTGATTGAATTTTATTAATCGATTTTCATTTTCGTTTCATTACACTGATTAGCGCAATAAATCTCGGCAGAGAATTGTGGAGTGCATTGAAATTTCCACAGCTGGAAAATGTGTTCATTGTATTGCATCCTAGTGGTAACAAACATCAATTTCCCGCGCTAATCAAGCAGATGGTGGCGCAATTAGCACGCATATCGCAAATCGAGAATTCATACACCGATTACAGCATGTGCAATTACTTTGAAGCGTATTTATTACATGCACGATAAATGTCCAAGCGCTCCAGGAAAACTCAATGGGCATTGACCTAAAGCTACTGATTTATTCATTAGCCAAGATATAGGTGTACTAGTTGTGTGCATATCAAACGAGTACAAAGTGTAATGATTCAATGGAATATTTGCACGCTTGTAGGCTGGTAATCGTGTTTTATATTAAACATGAACCATTGCTGGGTTCACTGAATGTAGAGATATGAAATGAACCATAGGTCGATCATGTATTGAGGAAATTTTACGGCCAACCTGTGCTATTGATCGATATTGTTCTAGCAAATTTAGGTACCAGCTGTATGCCAAAGCTAAGGAGTCATTCGATTTATTTTTTTTAGTACAAGCACAAATTTAGGCTAATATAGTGTACTTTATATTGCTGAATAATTGATGAACAACTGGACCTGGCAGAACCATACTTAATAGAAGATTACAACATTAAAAATAAATAGAAACTATTAGTGCGTAATGGCGATGTAACAAAAGAAACATAAAAACTATTCTAGGCAGATGTTATAATATGCATTGAAAAATTGACTCAACACCGGGAGTCGAACCCGGACAACCTTGCCTATCGCGGCAGAATTATCTCAAATTTTAACATGTGATTCTACCATTTTCTATAAATACTTACTTTATTACAACAGCAACAATAAAGTTAATTTATCATGTTTAAGAAAGCTTCTCTGGTATTTGGAGCTTCTAAGACTAAGAAATTTGTAGGCATATGATCTTAAACCCTGTGATATTGAACCTGAAACTTGATACTAAATTACAAAAGATTTCACAGTGAAATATGCTTGGAATTGCAAAATTTTGCGAGTATTGCGAATTGTAATAACAAATGTAAATAACTTTTAATAAAATTATGTCAATGGATAATTATTTGAACGCATAATTGCGTTGTTAATCAGAAGCAACATTTCAATTAGTAACAAATGCCAGCAATTTATCATTCTGGCTCAAATCGGCAGTAAACTCTAGATGTATGCATGTAGTTTCAGGGTAAATATGCAAAACATTATTTTTTCAGCTGTTAATAAATCATTATTCGGTTGACAGGCAATGGTTGATTTTAGTGTTGCATGTCTGCTGACGAATACCTGGGAGACGGGAAAATTGATGCAATTTTTGCATTTCCCCTGTTCATGAGTTGCAGATTTTGGTTTGCATTATGCAAGTTTAATCCATGTTGTCACTCTTGGTTTAGAAAAAGTTGAGCTTATTGTATTACGCAATATTATCATCATTCTAAATTTATGTTTCATGAAAAATCGTCGTCATGAAGGTTGGTAATGATTGAAATAGTATTGATCTTTAATCAAGAACGTATTTTCATTGTTATATACATAATGAATTTTTATTTACAACGAGTTTATATTAAACTATTAAATTTATGAAAGCTATTCAAACATGGAGTGAATTATGATACGTTAATCAAAGATATGGCGTGCTTTGCTCATTGAAACGCAATTTTTCAATAGCAAATTCTGTCAAATACCTCATTTGATAACTTTTAGGATAAGGAACTCGTTAGTTTCTTTGAAAAATGATGTGACAAATGTAGAATTTCAGCAGTATCCAAGGATAAACAGCATAAATATTGGATAGACAAGTAGGGATGAAGCAATATTACCATAAAACAAAAGTGGAAGCATGTTCCATCTCTTTATTTTAACTTATTTGGAATGCGTATTTTCTGAAGTGGATGCTAAAGAAGTCAAGCATAAATGCAAATGATGAATAAATGGCGTTGTAAATATTTACCCTCGTCAACGTAAATTCGGGCCATTGCTATCCACGTAGATGCGGAACCTAGCTCAATGTGAAAATGTCAAGGCTAGCACCATTAAGGCATAGAAATGAACAGTAAATAAGAAAGCTACAAATCGTTAATGTGCCACTGTTTTCTCCATCAGATAATGAGGCGTTTAGTGCCTTACGCCTCGCAATAAGCAAGAGAATAATTAGATCGGATTGTAATTAATGTGGGCATGCTTATTCTTCAGCTATTTGATTGGCAGATTAATGATAGTTGGGACCTTGATTCGCGCTAGAGTCACGGCCACGCTATTCGTCGCACTTCAAATATTAATCAGGCCAGCAGCAATTCTACAACACATTCCAACAATGCTGGCTCTGGACAGCATTTCACGCTGTGCTATTTTTAAACCCCCAGCCCTTTCATGCAGAACATGCGACCAAATTCGCCGAATGTTCGATTACATTCATTCTCATTTGTGCTTTCAGTGCTATCAGATATCAGCGCGTTTCGAAAATAAATCACTGAAAAATGTTAGTAATGTAGCTTTCAGAAAGAAACACCTAGACCTTGAGTTGTATTCAAATATACGAGTTTTTGATGAGTCGATTCTGAACTACTACTCTTTAAGCTTGTGAACGAAACTAAATTTTCGGGATGGGATGTAGCGTAGTGCTAACGTCGAGAGACGCCACACCAATGTACTGGGTTCGATTCCTTGCCGCGAAAAAATTATTCAGTGTCTTTGACTACTGCCAACAAGTTATTCTGAGAATCTTTCGAATATAGGAACGTAAACTCGCCTAGATCGCTTATAAAATGCATTAATAGCTAAACAATCTAGATGATGGAACAAGGGGTTCGGCTATATAAGAAATTGATTAAAGGAATATAAAGGGGGGGTAACATGTACGTCAATTTGAAGATGTGCACATCTGCAATAATCGTCCTCACGTGACGTCACAGGCATGGTCGGACCGCAGTAGTACGTTTACTACATTCTGGCAGAGGCGGCGGCAGAGCCAACTTGACTGCTGGATCAATATGGGGAAAGCGCGCTAAGGGCGCAGGGCAAGTCGGTGATGCGGCCATCCGCCACTCGAGACGCGCATTTCGAGCAGCCGCCGACTTCTGGTCCTCGCATCATTGCAATTTTGAGTGATGTCGGTCGCGGTGGTGTGACTGGGGAAAATCGTATTTTATGTCATTTCGGGGCGGACACGGGACGGCCTCATCGCTTGCGACAAACACTGTTACAAAGTGCGCAAGTTGGCGTTGAGCAGCGACCAGAATTCGAGCAATTCGCAAACTTTTCCGCACTCGAACGCATTATTAGCAGATGTGTGGCCTTTCGTGCCGACTTGTAATTTCCTTGCCAAGCGCACTTCCGTCACACTCGCCCCGAAATATTCATGCGAAAGTACACTCTTCATTTTCTTTGCCATCGTTATTATTGCCGCTTTGGCACGTTACTTAAGTTTCCGCCTTTATTGCAAAGCTCCTTTTAATGGCATTCGCTAAATCAGCTTCATTTCCATACAAATCTTGATATCTTGCAATCGAAACTCAATGCCATATTTCGGATTTGTTCCAACTATTGATTATTCGAGTTTCGAAGCTTCTAGGGACCGGAGCATGCACATAATGCTATCCATATATAATTCATGCAATTGGATAATTTTACTTGACCTGGCCTGAAATCGAAAATCGCCTTTATAGGAATATGTTCCTTGTCTATTCATTTATTTACTTAAAAACTTTCCTCTACTGCCTAAATACTACTTCTGATAGCGAATTCGCAATAATCCAATGTGGTGTTGCTAAAATGCGAGTTTCCGTTTGTTTCAATATTACCTGCATTTCCGTGCGTGTATTACGAAACTTTTTAATGCTGAATATGGAAGATGGGTCGTTGTTGGAGTGGTACTCACCTGCAACAAAAATTTAATTAAATTAGCTCATACGGCCGGTTTGCGGCGAGAGAAAAAGTGAGAACGGAAAAAGCGAAATTGGAATACGCGTTTTTGTCGCCGTTGTTTTCCCAAGGCATATTTGTTGCATTTCAATTGCGAATGTGCAAGGGCATCGTGCAAAAGTACGTAGCGCTAGCGAGTAGTGGTAAGGGAGGAAGAGAGCATGGTTGTAAACGTATTTTCAGAAATAAACTCAAACTTATTGCGCATGTTCTTTGTCAATCCAGTTTTCCCTCTCATTCATTTCTTGAACATTGATCTGGAAGTGTAGGCGAATATTAGCATTTGTTTGCAATGCAAATATGGAGTGCTCAAAATGATTCTAGCTGTTTGCCATCACTTCCTCTTATTATCCCATTTGCGCTTCTTCGTCCTGCGATCCTTTGAGGGATGCTTGTTTATTTGCTCAATATTTCAATTGGATTAAAGCGAGCTTTAGCACATACATCACACTGACACGTGAGGAGAGAGAGAAACAGAGTGAGAGTGAGATGGATACAAAGTTGTGCAAGTGATATGCTGATGCGACTAGATTGCATTGTGTATGATAAGAAATGGACTTGCGAGCGGCATCATTACACAAGTAAGTCATCTAGAGAAGCCAGAGAAAAACAATACCACTATATATCAATGTTATTGATCAGCTAAGGCTCTTTTCGCTCATCTAAGACGGTGCTGTTGAAGGATCTCAAAAAGCACACTAGTGCAAAGTAAGAGAGTCAACAATTTCCCTTGAATTCCTCGTCTTCGAAACAGACGTGAATTTGGAAAAGCGAATCGTATAGGAAATTGTATGAAATTCATGCACTCACGAGTGCGAAATACAAAACAAAAACGAAACTTAGTGATTCATATAGTTTTTGCTTGTTGTTCTCTATGGAAAAAAGGTGAAATCAACTCGAATTGGTGACTTCAAATGAAAACTTTTTTGGTTTGCTGTTAGATTTCAAGCTGGCTTTTGGCTCTCTAAACAACTCACCCTTGTTTGGGGTATGCAAACCCCTTCGGCACCCGCTACAATCCCGTTGTCGCACTGTAACATTACATGGGTTTCGTTTTTATGCATCATATCACGTTCTACCAAACAAATACAACACAAGAAACGCTGGGCAAAGAGTCTAATTATGAAAGCAAGGGTTTCAGGCCCACTACGCTATGCTTACGCTGAAAACAAAGTCGTGTCGTTGTTTTATGGTGTCTAGTTGGTGATTCTGACGCTAGATAGATGTTGATAGACGCTTTGCATATTTCACTTTACTCTGGTTCTTCGTTATCACGGTAAACCATAGTTTCCCGAAGTAGGGTGAGGCATAATTTTGGATTTTTGTCCGTCCGCGAGTTGGCCCTGCTTGTTTTTAATGCGAACAGCACAGGGAATACCGTAAAGTTATTTGAATAACTGCTCTATGGGGCATTGCTTTATTGGGAATTAAACTTTACACTATATCATTCTATTACGACATCATTGTTCCAGAACCAAAGGTAGCATAAGGCTAAATGATAACTAAAGCTAGCTACGGACCTTGCCATTAATTATCAGCTAAACCATCATTAATTTTGCTGTGGTTTAAGGAGACTTTGAAAAAGTGCGTATATCTTGCCTCAAAGCACACAAGAAGGCAACATATTTGCCTACCCGCATTCCGTAGTGTTCTACTAGAAATAGGGCATTTGTGCGCAGATAAGAGACTTGGTAAAGTGTCCCATCCGTTTTGCATTCGAATTCAGTGATTTGTATTCGGGTAAAGTGCCAAGCCCCTCAGGTGGTTCACAAAAGTGTCAGTTTGGCAAAGAGCTATTGTGCAATCCAAGTACATTTATTGATCAGTCTTGTCTCATGTCAAGAAAATTGTTGCTGCTAGCTTCGCTTAAATTATTTATATCATTTTCGAATAAGTTGAATCAATTATTGGCTAAAAACCGCAAGCAATCCTTACGCTCGTAACGCACCGGTCTTCAACTATTGTAAAATAGATCCGTAGTAACTTCTATTGGATACACGATAAATGTGTGATGGGAGAAATAAAGTATTCAGCAATAAAATCGAAATTTCCAGCGACCGAATAATGCGATTCGTGCTACACGTGTAATCGTAAAATGTGCATTGCAGGCACGCAACAATTTCATTAGGTGATCGTTTAAAATAAATTCCAACAGCAATAAACATCTCAACTGAAAGGAAAACGCCGTCAATCGATCCATTTAACGACACATGTCTATCAGCGTTTAAACTGATTAAATTCGTTCGCAGATGTCCTTCCTCTAATGCGTTGACGCAGGCATGACATGACTGCGTGCGATTGCGCAATTGCTAATTGTGCAAGAAACTTGTGCTGCGGGCGCTGGGAAGAGAAAAGCCAAAGAGAGAGGGTATTGAGTAGAGGGGCAACTGTTATTAAAGGCTAGCGTGAAGCAACAGTCGCTGACTCAGTGGGAGGGCGACTGCCGGAACATGCGTTCCAGCAAACATGAAAAGAAGGGGAATTGAGTGGAGGGACAAATTGGTATAAAAGGCCAGCGTGAATCGGCAGCTGCTGAATCAGTGGGAGGCCGAGTGCCGGAACATGCGTTCTAGCAAACATGAAGAGAAGGGGAATTGAGTGGAGGGACAAATTGGTATAAAAGGCCATCGTGCATCGGCAGATGCTGA
>JAOEHK010014300.1:0-38023 GCA_025447835.1 Labidoglobus nevermanni | reverse complement strand
TCGGCAGATGCTGAGTCAGTAGGAGGCCGACTGCTGGAACATGCGTTCCAGCAAACATGAAGAGAAGGGGAATTGAGTGTAGGGACAAATTAGTATAAAAGGCCATCGTGCATCGGCAGCTGCTGAGTCAGTAGGAGGCCGACTGCTGGAACGCATGTTCCAGCAAATATGAAGAGAAGGGGAATTGAGTGGAGGGACAAATTGATATAAAAGGCCATCGTGCATCGGCAGCTGCTGAGTCAGTAGGAGGGCGACTGCTGGAACATGCGTTCCAGCAAACATGAAGAGAAGGGGAATTGAGTGGAGGGACAAATTGGTATAAAAGGCCAGCGTGATTCGGCAGATGCTGAGTCAGTGGGAGGCTGTAAGCTGATGCAAATGATTGGCGACTCACCCGATGATCCTTGGGCCTAGTCTCCTGCCGGCGCGGCAACCCTCCTTCCTGATCGGCGTAGACGAGATTGCGGATCGATCCGACGAAGCGCGGCTCGAAGATGACGCTGGGCAGCGCCAGCAGCGTCAGCTTGGTGTTGTACCACGTCGGCATGCCGCCGACGAAGATGTCGGAGTTGGTGGAGAAGCGGCCGAACGTGAAGTCCTTGCCGCGCGACGTCCGCAACTGGGACACCCCGTCCACGGTCAGCGTCGTCTTCTCGTCCTGCCGCTGCACGTGGACCTTGTGCCAGTGGCGGTCGTTGAGGTCGCGGCCGACGGTGATGATCTGCGCACCCCCGCCCAGATTGTAGCGCAACCGCAGCGCGCCCTCCACCAGCTTAATCTCGAAGAAGTCGTAGGTGCCGCCGTCGTCCGTGTACAGCAGCAGTCCGTTCGGCTGGTCGCTCTTGAACTCGAACTCGACGCTTCCGTTCGTTCCGCCGCCCCACTTTCGGAACTGCGAGTACGAGTTCGTCGTGCCGTCCAGCAGGAACGCCGAGGACATGGAGAAGACCACCACGAATGTCACCACGAGTGCAGCGTGCAATGGGCACATTTTCGCCACGATTTACCGTCTCGCTCTCACTCTAACACTCCTTTTCTGCGATGCCCCTGCGTCTGCCCTTCAATTAATGTTCTTCGTCAGCATTCCGTTGCACTCAGCAGTTGCGCACAATTATTTAACACATTGTCGTTCACATGTATGCTCAATGATTCTGGAACAATTTCGTCCAACATTATTATTGTGAAACCATAACTTTAGTCATCCTATTCTATATCTAATTTTAACATTTCTTTGTTTAATTGCGTTTTGAAAGGATGTTTATTTAAAGCGTCCATATATCTTTATTATCGATTGTTGTCCTAATCTAATCATTTTCTTTATCTATGTGTATCACTAACTATACCTAATTCGCTGTCTAAGCTTTTCATCTATTAATTTCCATTGAATTCTTCAAATCAGATTCGATTCAACGAATCCTCGATTCGTGTAATCTGGATATGATGATCTTTGCTAATTACATACCGGTCATTAGCAAGACGCTGAAACCTCGATCCAATTTGGGAAGTGTAAGCTTTTGGTGTTGCGGATCTTTCAGGACTTACGTTTCAAGCATCCGCAAACCGCGTATCGATGTAAGTATCCATTTTCTTTCGTTCAGCACCCTGATCCACTAAAGTGACCGCCGCCACCGCCGGTGGTAGAATCACCACCGCCACTCTTGTAGCATTGTCCGAAGTGGTTCGCCGAAGATAATGGCGGATCAGCGCATCCTGGATGGCGGATATGATTGCAAGCAGATTATTCAAGACACGATAGCGCGAGGATCCGCAGAAGGGCACCGCTCCTTGCCGCTGAAACTGACTGCAGGGGTGCGAGTTACACTGGCGCCGCCAATCCTCGCGGACCATGTTTGTAGGTGGCAGAAGTGGCGCGCAGGACTCGCAGGACTTCGCATGCGTCCTCCAATTCCTGCAATTCATACAGTTCTGTTCTTTGTTTCCTATTTCAATCTGTGTACTTGAATTAATGTTAATATAGAATTAGAGCATTATTTATTACTCGTGGTATAGAAACCAGAGTGTTTCTGGTGTCTATTTAGCGCGTCCTGGATGAGGCATATCCTTAGACCATCCAATGCGCCATCTTGCGCCCAACAGCATCAAGCTGCGCTGTATTGATAACTTGAACCTGACCATGTCCATCCTTCGTCCTTTACAGCTTTCCACTGTCATTATAGGATGGAGATGTAGGAATGAAATAGTTGGAGGACAAAGCTGCCTGCACGTTTGCATTTTATTATGGATATTAAACATTCCTTCAAGTCGGAGATGAGTACAAGGACAATGGGAGTTGAAAAGCATCCAGGACAATAGAATGGGGTCGCGCACGGAACATGAATGAGACGTTCGGATATGCAGTAGACGAGAGGGTAGAATTCATTGAGGGTAGCGAACAGGCGCAGGATACAAGAGGCGGCGAATGCGATCGGTACATGCTGTCGGCGGTGGTGGAGGCGGCAAATTTAGTCCTTGATGTGCCACGGTCTCGAATGCTCCGCGATCCTGGTTGTGGACCCATGACAATGTTCACACTCTGCATGTCACGAACGCCTTCTCGCCCAGATGCGCTCAGATGCAGTAAGTTCTAAAGGATAATAAATTTGTTTCCGCGAATCCTTTCCTATCTGAATTATTTTATTATGGCTTTTATGCGGCCAGAAAATTGCTCCCCTCACTGATTCATTGTTGCTAGATAAGGTATAAGAACCAACAACTAAGCGGCCAATAAAAGGGCGGCGACAGGAAAGTATTCAAAGGCAATATCGATCGAAATCAATCTTGTACGGAACTGGGAGGTGCGATGCGAACCTCTGCTGATAATTGAATCCGAAATGAAATTAATTCAGTCACGCTCCAGTTTGTCCAAGATCCCAATTCTCTCCTGTGCGCTCATTCAGCACGTCGATAACTTTCACTTTTGCATTTCGATGCAAATTCGTCCTCGGTAGCAGCTACTTCTACTAGTTTTCATTTCTTATCTCAATGATTATTCCAGAACTGGGACATAAACAAATCAAAGGTGGCTACTTATTACGCTATAAACGTAAGTTTTTAACTTCCTAGCGACTTTATCCACTGGGCTTGTTGTGAATGTATCCTTCGAGCTTTAGGTGGTCTCTTCTGTAAGAGTTGGAGCGAAGAATGGATGGTTCTGTATGAAGACTCGACGGTCGCCTGGTATGCCGATCAGACAATGAGTCGGATGAAAGGATGCGTGCGGATCAGCGAAGCACCGGATCTGCTCGCTGTAGCTGAGTACACGGCTCAAGTTCCTGGCAGACCTCGCATCCCAGACACGTGTCAGATCGGGCAGTTGCTTGCAATTGGTACAAAGCATTCATCCTGCAAGGCAAGCGTACACTGGCTGCTCGCTCAATCCTCTTCAGAATTAACGTAAGTTCTTTAGTAAGTTCGTCCATGTAAATTTCCAATCAACTGATTTCATCCCATCTGTCAGCGATTGGATGACGGCCATCAGTAACACGGTATGTATCCTGACCCACCCGAAATGCTGCTGTACATAACGATCTCATTTCTGCGCCCAGTTGCCACCTCCCTGCAAGCGCTTGTCGATCACTAGACGCTCAAGTGAGTGCCTCAGAATAGGGATCTCGCCACTTGCTCCTACCTCGTTTCCTTTGTAGGCACTTGCATTGCGAATGGTACCAACGCGACCAGTAAGCAGACCTCGTCCGGAATGGGTGACGCTGACCATACGGCGATCTCTGGGCTAGCCATCGACTGGGGCCACGGTTGGGGATGGGGTCATGCGGCTTGGACAGCGCACTCGGCGCACTCCCTGTTCGCCCACACGTCCAATGCGGCCGTTGTGCCATCGGCCGGTATGTTCTACAACCTTGGCGAAGACTTTGGGGTCGGCGGGTACGAGGAGGTCGATTGGAGCGCGTTCGACTTTACGTTTTAAGCGAGGCTTGAGGTGCCTCAGACGAATCTGGCGAGACCAACACCAAACTCTATAGCACACCACATGACTCCGACATTTGCAGCCATGGTCGTGTTCAAATCGAATAGCATCAGTTGCCAATCAATTGCAGATCGTTTCCACTCCTCGAATCCTTGTGCCAAACACCAAAAGTTGTCGCATGCATTCTCAAGTCGATCCTTAACAATGGGTACTCGATATTAGTACTGGTACATTGGTGTCTGCTACTGGCCAAAACACTTTCAATGTTATAGACTCTCTTTAAGCGCGCAAATCGCGCAACTCGATGTACGATGCAATGCATCGAATATTATTTAAGTACGCATGGTCCCTAAGCTTTCAGGAATATGTATAAGACATTATTCTACTTAGTTTCGGCTGTGGGTTCTGAAGAAATTAGCTTCAAATCACAGAAATTGGATAAAGTTATATCAAGCATTCCAATGAGGTCCAATGAGGATAAACATTTGGAATTGTCGAAAAGTGCGCCAAAACTAGTTCCCTATTTATTTTTTGGATTCTGAGAAGCTTCTGGACAGGAAATATTACCGAAATTGTCTTCTGCAATATTGTTAGCAAAAATCGTGTACGGGAATATCTAAGAATATCACAGGAAATGCAATTTTCCAATGCAATTACAATAAATCCTTCCAAATAGATGACATATTCATGTGCAACTCAAATGAATGCAACAAGAGGTGTATTTTTTAGAAAGTTATGAATTGCCACCTTTGTAGTGTTCTACAATTGGTTCAACTTCTGAAAAAGTTGCTATTTTTCTAAAGAGAATTGACAAAGAGTTTATGTTTCTAGATGACTAAATAATATGAATGGAAGCTGATGCAGAGGAATGTTAAATCGCATTCAGACGTTACAGATTAACTTAGGTTTATATTGAACAGACAACGCAATGGTAGATACTTTCAAGCAATAACCAGAATGTATTCTGTGCTAGCTCTACATAAGTTCGGTGGAAAAAAATTTGCAATTGGGGTTCACGCCCAATTTAAGGTACTCGTAATAAACGCATAAATGAACGTAGACTGAAGATATTTGTATCACTTTATGTACCATTTATACGTATACGCAAACCGATGATGACACCTATATTTGTAAATAGATGGATAAAACAAATTCAATTAGGCTAACAACTACGAGGAACGTTTTTGTCGAATAATAAAACTGTACTTACAAGTGTACTCCATATTTAATTCATTTACTCATATTTTACTACAATTTCCTTCCCGTTATTAGTGTCCCAGTAGTACGCGGACCTTGCCCAGTATCCTAAATCAAGGGTCAGGATAAGTCGTAGTAATGCATGTCATTGTCAGAATTATAAGAAGCTAATTGAATGGTATAACAAGGAAAGTAATCTAGCGGAATCCAATAGGACATGGAAATGGAAATATATCGTGACTCTGTCGGATGTCATAAGGACCTCGAATATCCTAGGTCCTTATGGCTTACATACAGGCACATGGACAACCATTGAGTATAAATAATTGGTGAGAAATAACGAGGTTTAGAGGATTAAAGGAACTACAAGGCTTTTCATTATTTGCACTGATAATAATATTAACAACTCAGCTCCATCTAAAGAGTCCATGAATGTGAAATAGTAATATTGATTATTGGATTTAAAGGATTTCGTTCCACAATTGGTGTAACACATTTTAATTATACCTGAAGCTATCATTGACCTCATTCTCATACACAAAGAACCAAGCATTATATTATCTGAATTTCCCTTTTATTATCTTCATTTTCATATCTTAACGACAGGCAGTAAATTATATTCAGGAAGTGGTCCAATTTGGAATGAAAAGTTAGAATTCATTATGGTAAACGCGAATAAAGGCGTTGTACGTAAACAAATCGATTTTGGGGATGGTTATTGCATGTACTTTGAATGGAAAGGATGGAATGGATAAACCTCAATACGCTCGTATTTTATATGAGTAAGTTATAGTCGATGCCTGCATCAGTCAGCTAAAGTTCGTTCGCTAGGTAGTCGGCTTGAATGCTTGCAAATTCGAGCCGCGAAAACTTTCAATTCTTTCGTGACCTGCAATTCTACCTTGTCTTGTGAATGATACCAGCGATTGTGCTTTGAATAATTAATTAATTGAACCGTCACACGTAAGTACTATAAAACTTAAGTATTTATGTTTACATTTGTCGCAACACAAACTAGTGTTAAGTGATGACGAGAACGAGAATTGAAAGCCATGTTCGGCTACAAAACCAATTGCAAATACCTTGGATATTCGAATTCAGGTGTAAGACAATGAGTCACAATGCCTTACAAGGAAACATCAACTTTACATCACTGCTACTTTTTCAAGCTTTCCCTGAATTGTTACTGCGACTTCTTTTCTTGTGCTTTTATCAAAATTTGCTTCCAATTACCAGTAAGTCTTGACCATTTAAAGATTGTGAGATATCAATTATTTGGCAGTGATATTTGAACTGAAAATAATATTTTTATGCTATGATTAACACAATATGTAATATTAATTCATAATCATCATGTATTTTGTCCGTTAAAGTTTATTTAGAGGAAGTTTAGTCTGAATTACAAATTTCACTTTTTTCGTCAATTTCTCCAGTAATTAACAAATTTAAGTTTAAGTGAATGTTGTCTTGATTAACTTCCTTCCATAGCAGGCTGGAGAGTAACATTGCAACAATTTGAAACAAAGAGAGGCATGAAGTTACGGCCTTCTTGCTTCAGTGCTCGAAATAAGTGCTCTAGAGTAGCAATTGTGTTTAGGTGAAATTATTTATCATTGAGTTAAACTTGATAGGAAGTTGCTTGCTTTGTTTAGGCAATAAGCAAGTTTTTAAGAAAAAGAGTTAATAAATATTATACGATAAATCGTAAAATATGTCATTTGAATCATTCAGCACTGTAGTAGAGATACTAGAAATGCAGTCATTAACCCAATACCTAACTATATGTCACATTAAAAGGCGCCAGTTGTTTATTGCATGTTAGCAGACATTTGTTAATGCATAATTCATTTTCACCCACGACATGAGTCTTGTAAATGTCAATATTTTATTGTACATGTCACATTTTATGATTTACATTAATCGATCAACATTTAATTGCTTATTTGAAGGGCGCGTATTAGGTAAAGAATGGAGAAAAAATCATCAAAATGAGGAGGCTCTCTAATGATTTTCATACATTACAGATTATCAAGGAAATCGTCATTGACTGAGCAAGGAAAATGGTCTCCCGCTTAACACAAATGCAAGTAAGTTAATATAGAATATTATATTTATTTCAACGGTGTGATTGATTAGATTCAGATATATTATTTATTATCCTTACAATGTGCGCAATACACATTAAAATAATGTTAACGAGCTTTACAGCCCACCTAAAATGCGCCTTCATTTAGAAACATTAATATATTCATAATGGATGTAACAGATATGGAAGGCAGCAGCCTACTCGTCCTTAATTGTTAAGGCATTGAAAGTCAATGAATTATGTTCGAATATTTGAACAATTTTAGGCACCAACAAGACTTAACTTTTCAAACTCAGTTGTGCGTAATCGCAGTTTGCAAAATTTGCCGTTGATTCGCTCGAATGCGTGGGTGTAATTGACTGTTGCAAATAATTGTTGATTACTATTGTTTCTTGTTTTATACGCGTCATAAAACATCGATGGTTACAGACTATAATCGCAGTAATTAAGACTCAATGTCAGTTTCAGTAATATAAATATTAACTCGATACCAACAATTTCGTATTAATCATTACTTCATTAGTGAAATGATAATTAATTATCCTAAATGGATATGAAGCTTTGAAGAAAGTGCGAACCCAGTATCAATGGTATTGATAAGTGTTCTATTTCTAACTTTCTATTGTCATTACTGTTTACTATTGCATAGAGGTGCAGGTAGAAAATAGATAAAGAGCTAAAGCTTTACAAATAGAAAGCTCTTTCGCAGTTTCACTCGATTTGTGTTAAGACTAAGTTACTAGGCAACGGTAAACGCTTGCTGACCCCAAGCGAAGGGCGCTCAGAATTTGTTTGTATATCCAGTAAAGTTTAGTCAAATATATAGTCTCCCAGATATAACTACCCGGAAATAATGTCCGTGAATTAAGATGAATAAGTATATGTCCTCCAGTTGGAATTCAGTCGTATCACTTGACCTGGAGAATTCCTGGGCTGCACGCAGTTTGCAGGACGCGATGCGTAATCCCAAATATGACGTAATTGCTAATATTTCCGGAAGAGCAATTGCAGAAGTGTATGCTGATTCTCATTGTTTATAGGCCCGTTTTCAACAACGGCAAATGCAGGAGAAAGAAGAGAAACTCGTCAAGTTATACGAGAACCAGCAGCAAAGGGCATTTGAGCGTGTGGGTCGAGGAAGTGCTGGCAGCAATGATAGCTTAACAAATGCGAGCATATCAACCGGAAAAGTGCGTCAAATGTTTGATGAGCGACGCCAAAAGGCGGGCATAGATCGGAGTTATCCACTGGAACCGTTGGCTAAGGCCAGGCCGACGAAACTGAATAAGGGCAGCCCACCGAAAGGACTCTCGGTTCGCAATAAACTTGAAAAGCTCGACACTGGCGACAAAAAGCTCGTCAACAACAATAATCGGGATGAGGCGGAGCAGTACCTCGAGGACCACGCTGACCTGGTGCGCCTGATGAACAAGCACAATCTGCAGGACAATCTGGAGGACGAGGAAATGCCGCGGATTAGTTTCGACGAGCTGGGGTACGACGAGGAAATCTTCAGCGGCAAGTTGGCGAATGTCGGCGGAAAGTTGCCCAGTCAGGCGAACAATGCGAGTCCAGGCGGAAGCGGAAGTGTACAAACAAAGGTGGGTTTCATCGCCACCTTGGGTTCGCAATTCTATAACGATGACAAGAGTTGACGTTCCGCTAATTTCGCAATCAGTGCATTAAATTCGCATCGAGTGTATATTATGTTTGTACCATGTTGGGGGAGCATTTCCGGGAGGTGCTGAACGCGGTCGGAGACCCCGAAATTATCAGTCAGTTCTTCGCCCCAGAGCTGTCGCCAGACACAGGCAGTAGGTGTAATCTAATGAATAATGTGAAATTGAGGAAATATTTCCAGGCGATCGGACGGCCAGGACAACGACAACCGGTAACCCAGAGTCGCGGCAGGGTAGCACCACCAGCAGTAGAACAACGTGTCGTAAAGTCGAGTCCAACCAGCAAGAGAAGCAATAACAATACGAAGAGTGAGTCGTCCTTATTAGGGAACATCAGCAAGCAACCATCGCCCGCCGAATCACCATCAAAGATGCGATCACAAAAGCAAAATGGTGATTCGCAACAAAACTCATCCCCAAGTCGTCCTCCCTTGCGTACTTCCCTGATTCGCCCCATGGTGCAACGGGATGACTTGGTTGTATGCACCTATTGCCAGCGACGATTCGCCACCGACAGGATCCAGACGCACGAAGACATCTGCTCCAGGACGGCCAAAAAAAAGAGGAAGGTTTATGATTCGACCAAGCATCGTGTGGCAGGTACTGAAGTGGAGCAATTTTCGAAAAAGTCCAGCAAAATCATGAAGGTATTCTCATCAAACATTCAATACGATTATAATTACAATACTTTTTGCAGTCAACTAAAAGCAAGGAAAATATGAAAAGAAAGGGAGAGGTAAAAGAAATGAAATTCAGCAATGAAATATTAAAGATTGTTCGGTTCCTGATTTACAGACGAAACCAACATCAAAGACCAATTGGAGACAAAAGCACGAAGAGTTTATATCGTGCATTCGAGCGGCGAAAGAAGCGCAAGCTTTCGTTGAGGCCGGGGGAAACCTGAAGGACTTGCCGCCGCCGCCCCCGTCTTCTAACCCGGATTACATTCAATGCCCACATTGTGGACGCAGCTTCAATCAGCAAGCTGCAGAACGGCATATTCCGAAATGTGCCACGTATCAATTCAATAAGCCCAGGAAATAAAAACAAAGGTTGGGAGCTGGGGGCCTTTATTGTATCTATAATAGTGCATTAAACAAATGCAGTATTTTTATAAGGTACTCGTGTGCGTGTTTAATTAAATATTAATCTGAAATCAGCAGAGATTATTACAATATATTATCCAATAATGTAATCAATTTAAATGCTTCTTTCTAAATGACCTGATTAATCTCCCTATACTTAAATGGATCCTATTATTGCATTGTAAATTAGACTTTGGTATTAAACGCAAACAACTTATTCCTTACAATAAATAGAATGTAAATTAATGAACGCATAAATAAATTAAATATGTTAATACTGCGAGAAAGTAGTCTGAAAAGCAAATATTGCCACAATTCATTTGTCATTATTAGAGTTATAAGTATTTTCAACAACATTTGCGTATTCCTTCAAAGTATGATTGGGATGCTCTTGACCATGGACACTTTCTTCAACTGCCGCTGCCTCAGTGACCATGGTTGAATACGGTTTCTGTGGGTACTTCTGAACGCTATCATCTAGCTCCTTGCCGCTGGTCTCAATGGGCAATAAGAGGCATGCAATTGCTGCTAAGAGTGCAGCAACAGCGTATACAGAGGTCGCAAATGGAATCGAGGACTTCAATAGCACCTAAGTTAATGCAATATCATTGTGAAGTTAATGTTAAGGAGCTCTAATTGTTTGCCTTTACCTGTGCAACATAAGGTGTTATCATTGCCCCAAATCTCGCCATTGCACTGCATGAACCCACACCAACTGCACGCAATGATGTTGGGTACACTTCCGGTGTGTAGACGTATGCTGCTTGGAAAACGCCAGCAATGATTCCACGTGCGAGGAATAACAAGAATGTAAGAATAGCTCGCCTGGAAAATGTTACCATTAGGAGTCGACCCGGAAACCCGGTGAAGGGTTACAGAGCGGAACCTACGTTTGCGTGCAAATGATGAGGAAACAGACACATATAGCAAATACAACAAACTGCACCGCCATGGTCTTCTTTCGACCGTAGCGTTCAATAATGAAAATCGTCGCGAAAATGCCGGGAAATTCGGCCAGCGTCGTCCATAGCAGATCCATGTAGTCTGTAGTTTGTAGCTGTCGGCATTCTGCTGCACATGTATCGATATGGTTTTGCGTACGGGTGGTTTCGGTGCAGCTAAATGCTGAAGTTTCAAAGAGTTCAGTTGTCATCAGTACCAGACCGTAGTAGCAGAACGCACATGACATCCTTTTGAGAAAGCGACCATGCTTATGGGTTTACTATATCATTAAAACAAGTAACGAACCAGATGAACCAAAGAAGCAAAGATGTGCGACGTAAATAAGGAACCAGTAAATCTCGAAAGCGCCCACGATGTGGGGAAGCTGCGTGAGCATCATCAACGACTAAACGTCCAAGAAGCATTGCTTTCCCATTGTCCTTTGCGATTTTCTCGAGAGTTTCTAACGCCAAGTCCGTCTGTCCACTGGCCACGTGGTAACGGGCTGATTCTGGAAGCCACTAAAACGCATTCACTTCCAAATGATTCGTTAAGCTATGGAGGCAAAATGACTTACAGGGCAAACTAAAGCGAATGCTAATAAAGGTCCAGTGGATAGGGCAAGTAACCATTGCCATCCTAAAGTTGGCATAATGACTAGCGCCAAAGCTACTTCAAAACATGCACCAAATGCCCAGAAACACTACAATAACCGCGAGTTTTAATTACATTTTCAATTATTAACTAACAATGACTCACGTCCAGTAAGACTACACATTTTGCACGTTGTTTTGTCGGTAAAAACTCGGCGTACAGCGTTACCCTGCGACATAGACGTTCATTAAAACATTCTGGATATTATTTCTATGTTTAACATACGACTGAGGCGTGCAACCAATTGCAAAGCCCACAAGTCCTCTTAGAAGTAAGACCCACATGAAACTTGGAGCAAGTGCACTCAGCAAACCATAGTAGAACAACAAAATCGAGCATAATGTTAATGCATACTTTCTGCCATATCTATCGCTCAGGTTTCCCCAAAACGTAGAAGAGAGCATCATCCCCAAGAAGACCACTGTGGTTGTTAAAGCCTGCTGATATCTGCATTGAAACAAATCTGTACATTCTTGAATTCTGCTTCTGCATTACATACCGTGAAATATGCCAATGACAATGAAGAGCTGGGGACAAAATTGAGAGAATGGTCATCTCCATACTATCTGCCATCCAGCACAAGCCAGTGCACAAAGATAGTTTCACCTGGAACCAACCAAATCCAAGAGCATTGACTGCCTGGGTTACCGTAAATGTATCTGTTAACCGGAGAAGAATCATTGCCAATGAATGAGGAAGTCAACCAATTTCAATTTTGCTTACCATCAGGCACCACTGAGACTGAAGCCATCTCAATTTCTTGAGAAATGCCACTGGTATCAGCATCGTGGCGTTGGACTTCTTGCTGAGGGACACTTCTTGCTGACGTTGGATTGCTGACACCATCAATGTCTTCATAGCCTTTGTTACGATTAAGAACCATTGGTTCGATCTGCGTGCTATGCTACAAGAACAGATTACAGGACAATTGATTCGATTCGAGTATTTCGAAGCGCATTTAAGGAATAATCTTTGATTTCTGCGAACAATTTCTTGACTTCTGTAGGCTTAGTAAGCAGTTTTATGCATCAGCTCAAGTTGGAACCTGGCTGAATCAACGGTAAATTTACGTTGGTGGCAAGCCTCGAAAATCATCGTCATAGAGCGGTGCATAATGATTTAATCCATGAATTAAGTCATTTGACCATATAAAGCACATTGCTTGAGTGGGATGACTCGCCCAGCTGATAATTGATAAGCTATTAATTAACTCCTTATCTTGTTATTCGATGCATAATTATTAGAAACTCAAGCTGCATATTTCATTCTGATAAGTCTGTTCCAAGTCTGATCCCTAGAACGGTCGCTTTTGTAACAATGAGATTTACAGGAAAAGGTCTAATTGTGCCGGTTTTCACACCGTTTACAGAAAATGGGTATAAATCTAAGACCACAGTTTCTGAGTAACAAATATAACAAATAATAATCTGCAGGCAATTGAACCTGGATATAATTCCAAAATACTTTGAGTATCTGAAGGAAGCAAAGGCACTAGATGGAATTTTGGGTAACATTCATTAATTCATTTCAATGCCTTAATGAATGTTTCATTCTTGTCTTCTTTCTTCGCCAGTTAATGGCACTACTGGCGAGGGGATGTCAATGAGTGTAGAGGAGAGGAAACTTTGTGCAGAAGCTTGGATCAAAGTAAATAATAACAGGATGCACATAATGGTGCAAGTTGGAGGTGTTCCTTTGCCACACGTCCTTGAATTAGTAACAGAAAATGCATATCATGAGCTTCATTAGCTATGATTAACTCATTTCTTTCGCAGGCAAAACATGCTGAGGAAATAGGCGCAGATTCCATTCTTTGCTTGCCAGATCTTTATATGAAACCGAAATCCTTCACAGATCTCAATAAATACTTGAAATTGGTCTCCGATGCTGCTCCAAAGACGCCTTTATTATTTTATCATATCCCTATGTTTACTGGACTGAATTGTATACAGAATTCATTGTCATGAATGCTAAGATATGAGATGTTACTTTCTAGTTGATATGGGCCAATTTTTGGAACAGATTAATGATAGCGTTGCAACTTTCGTTGGCATTAAATACACATCGGAAGATCTGGAAATTGGATATAATGCGCTAAAAGCCAATGCTTCTAAATATACCGTTTTCCTAGGTGCAGACAATGTATTAAAATACACTTGTAATAGATATTGGTTCTTGATAATTGTTTATTTTCAGTTAATGCTACAATCCAACAATTTGGGATTTGATTCGGCAATCGCAACTACTTTTAATATCTTCCGCACAACCGGAAAGTGTTTGTATGGCCAAGAAAATGATTGCCAATCTAGGAAAATGAAGCAGGATTCACTAAATAAATTCATTAATGCGATTACATGCTATGGCCATGGTAGTTTCTTAATAATTCTGCTATTTCTGATAATAAATTATTCGTCATTATCAGGGGATTGGGTTCCATGCATGAAAGCTGCAATGAATATTCTATCTTCAGTGAATTGTGGCCCTGTAAGACCACCAATGTCTATGGCGAAATTGGGAGATCTAGAGATAGATGAAATCAAGAAGTTTGCAGCAAAACACGAACAGGAATGAGAATGAATAAGATCATATACTAGTGGATACACATTAAGATTAAAATACGGAACTTGAATCAAAATAATTGCACGAAAGTGCAATAGTTAGATGTAGCAAAATGAGATGAAGATGAATTCATTGTTTCTAGTTATTAAAACTTGTGCGCTTACACGGAAAACTCGCAAACTTATTGGATAGAAAGTTTTGATTTAAAGGAAGCTACATAAGTTTCCTTCTGTTTATAAAGCAATAACTTGGAAATGTATAAAGGTAGTTTTATGATTCAGCAAATAATATTTACTTGTACTATAATAACTCTTTATTATCACAATAAAATCACAAGAATGTATCTCTGCAATCAACACCATGATATTTCCTATGGTTGCAGATAGGAGATGAACTACATTGTCCAGAATGTCGTATCCGAGTTAGATTACCTTGAATATTCACATCATTAACATTCTCATCCTCGCGAATATTTTGATTGCATTCCTGAGAACCATTGCATGTGGAAGTACGAGTGCGAAGAGCATTTGGCATGCCAGGTGTCCCCGATGTAACGAGGCACTTGGCAAAAGTTTGCACAACGGACATATCTCGATGTTTCTGTCGCCACGAGTCCTGACACATCAGTCCTAATCCTACATTCAACTTGTAACTGCCAGCGTAGAAGGAGTTCTTTAAACATGCCTAAAATACAAAGCAGTTCATTAGGAATTTGAGCAGCAATAGGTCAAAGGGCAGCAAAAGAGAAATGAAAAGAAAATCAACTGATTCACAAGTTACTATTTATTTCGATAAGTTATCCTAGCAAATAATATAAAACATTTGGCACAATCACGTCGAGATTACTCCAAGCTTTTGAGCGAGATCTCCAGCGCTGGAATTCTGCGTTCGCTCACATCCCCGTTGCCACAACTATTGCAATTTGATGCTGCTATGGTGTTCGGACCAACAGTGGCTATGACCACACCACTCTGGCGCGAATTGCTTTGGTTCAATCTTGGTCTTACCTGTGCTCCAGCACGCCGGGCACGGATGTTGAATGCCCCGTAGACGATGGGATTCATGCACGAATTGGTGCAGGCGAACAGAAATAAGCCACGCTGAATTCGCTGATCCACATGCACAGCGGTCTCTCGATCGTACCAATACCTATTACCAGATAAATTCAATTGCTAACAATTTGCCCTTTAATTGCATTCCCTGCCTCTACAAATGCATACCTTCTTAGTTGCCTGTTTAGTATTCAACTGAGGAATGTAATGGACATTAGGGGAGGCTCTGATAATTGCGAAAATGGGATATCCACAATCCATTGCAATTGCATTCTTAAATTGCAATCAAGTCTGGATTGAGATCTCTTCCTAATGAAATTACGTCTTTCCACCTAATTGACCACCTTGTGCAAATATTGCGCAGTGAAATTAAAGATCCCAAATCAATTGAGTATTAGAGATTCGTAAAGTTCCGAGCCACATTTCTAAGCTTTAACGGAAGTTGACAATTTCATTCATCAAATTAAAGCGTGCTTTCTTTACTTTGCTGCTTGTTGAAACCTTTGCTTCTAAACTTGATTTGCGAATGCTACACAAAGATTACAGACTAGTCCCAAACGAGTGACCGAGAACTTAGCAGAACAAGGCAAAAGTTTGACGCGCCTCCCGAATCCAGAAGTAATTGAGCGCAAAATTGAATTTCAGCCCCTACGAATACGCTGTAAGTTGCGACACTGAAGTACTTACCATAACATCATAACATAGTAGGGAGTCCAACAAACGAAGAACACAAGTACAATAATGATAGTCATTTTGAGCGTTCGTATTTTCGCTCGGCCGAGAAAGCCAAGACTAGATCTCCGCATCCGGTCTCCTGGAAAGCGAAGACGTTGATGAGGGTGTGACCTGAAAGCCACTGTTCTATTACCTCCAACATTTGTCCGCGTCCTCTTATAAATCTCGATCAAAATGGACGCATAGCTGTAAATGATAACCGCCAATGGAAATGTGTACATCATGACCATTCCAAAGACCGAATACAGAACTTCATGGGTGTGGGACGGCAGCACATTGTAAGTAATGCATTGTTCGTACCAGGTAATGTTCGGATGAGCTTCCACGTGAAAGACAAGCATCTACAAAAGTATACTTTCACCATTTCTATACCACACAAGTTTAAATAAAGTAGATGATAAATGAAATGGGAAATGAATGAGAATGACTTCGGAAAGTTGAAATATTATTACTTGATACGAAAGCTAGCTTTAAAACAATTGCAATTAGGCGAAGAAGTTGCCTTGGATTTTGATTAGTTTTTGCACGCAATCGAGATGAGAAGAGGGCGTTCAGAAGTCCGCTAGAACTTACTTGGGGCATGCTGCATATTGTTGCTCCCATCCATGCTGCTGAGAGCATAAATTTGCCACGTTTGTCGAGCTCTGTTAGATGCAATGGCTTCAGTACGGCATAATACCTAAGCATTTCAAAGGTAAAACTTATTTGAAAGTGTGGACGTTAGATACAATAATTTATGGCTTATCTAAGGTTTGGAAATGTTTTAATATGCTCAAGAACAGAAGCTAAAGAGGAAAGTTTAAAATATTTCTTTTAACATTTCTTGATGTCTATATTATTATTAAAATTGTCGATGTAAAACGTGTTGTAAACAGTTGATGAACATGAAACCTCAAGAGCTTTATATAAGTTCATTGTAGTTGGAATTTGAGGAAGTAGGTCAAGTAGATCCATATGGATGCATTAAATTGTCACAGAGTAATGTTTTTGCGCACTTACCTGTCCATGCTGATACAAACTAGTATGAAACTGGAGAGGTATAAACCGAAGGTCCTAAAGAACGCCATTATTCGACACATCGCATCGCCAGCTTTCCAAGAAACTGTATAGGCCCATACGATTTCCAGAGGCATCATTAGGAATGTCACCTAAATTTAAGAAAACAATTCAAATGCCCATATAGATAGAAACAAATATTGGGAGGATTCATCATTACAGATTTTCATTCGCTCTTATTGGCAACTCGATGCTAATTTCCGGAGAGAGTTCCTATCCCATCAATCATGATTGCATTAATTAACTTTCAGCACATAAACCTTTTTAATCGGAGAGCAAGGGTTTTACCTAGTAAAGTTCTGTTTAACAGCAATGTGTAATCAGGGTTCTTGTTAGCATATTTCGTGCGCTACTTCGAGCAGGCAAAACCGCTCGTAAGGGAACCGGATGTGCATGAAAACCAGAGAGTAATGGTAAACCGTAACACAACGTCGCAATCGATCATCATATGACTTGTCAAGCTCTCTCTTTGGCAGCTTCACTACCATGAATATCTTATTTTTATGGGAAAAATCCTTCATTTAAATATTATACCAGCGAACAGTTTGCTCAAATGGGAGTTTGCACTTTAATTAGGATCTGATATGCGTAATAATTTAACGGATAATAAAATTAATGTAGTAGCAAACTTTTCCATATCTGTAGCCATCCAGTTATCCCTTACCAGTAAATCGGCGATTGCTAAATGCATTAAGGTCGTGTTAATCCTCGAAGGTGTAGATTTACGCCGACGTAGAATGAGAACTAAGACGGTAATGTTGCCAGTGGCTGAGAAGACCATCAGAATGCTGTAGACGATGATGGAGAGCATATGGCCATCATTGAAGCGCATATCAATCGGTAACAATTGCAGATTGGTTCCGTTTGCATTGTCCGCATCCGGGGTAGCCAGCGACCAGTCCAACAAGTTCCGATGGTCCTCGACCTCCTCATTTGTTCTCATTGTGCACTTTGGCCCTGTTAGCGCTCCTTATCGTCGAGTACAATTCCTCTCACACCGCTAAATGTTCCATCAACATCAAGGCATCGACGCAATTTGCAAAAATCATCCATTCTACAATCATTCAACGTTTATTGAATCAGGTGAAAGATGAAATTGTAATAAAAATATCGAAATGAACTCTTTACTTAAGTATTAGGTTGCTATTCATTGAAAGCTCCTTTATATTCGACTCACTTGTCGATAGCAGAACATTCAAGTTGAAATCTTTGCTAATGTCTAACTAGAAATCAGTAAAAACTGATTTAAAATTCTTTCTTTCTTCTTATATAGGCGAATCGCCTGTTCCTTCATCTGATTTTGTATTTTACTTTGTGTTTTAAGATACTTTGAGTCCATTTTATGAGCGAAGATTTTCAGAATATTTGTTAACGAAGAGAGTTTCGATCGTATAACTCAGAATTGTTGCTGGGAGCCCAGGAAATACAAATTCAAAATTTAATTCAAAATTGTTGAATAGTAATCCTCATTTTATTAAAAGGACGATGAAATTCAAGCGGAAAATGACGTCAGCACTTTATAGCTAGACAAATCGTGACATTTTCGTGAATCATAAGATGCGTACGTGCACGTGATGATGAATTTTCTTATTATGCAATTTGTTCGCGCATTCTGTGCTCCAATTTGAGCAGCAATTGGAATTTGAATATTGCGGAAGTAACATACCGACATTCGATTGCATACAGAGTGTGAAATTAGTTCCAGTTTCAATCATCGTGCGTTTCTATTCCGAAATGTTTCTGCATGTAATTTTTCTATTGAATTCAAATGAAATAATTGCCAATAAACGAACTTAACTAAACTTGAACTTGGAAATATGTATCTTTGCAACGATATTCAAGGCATTGCGAACACCATTCGCATATGCAACTGATTGCTAATCAATAATACGCCAATCAATTTCTACTCAGCATTTCCAATGTAGCGATAAATTGTAGCAAGCCTATCCTTGGCAGCAATTTATTCCACATGCATCTGGAAGCCATGGATGAAATCGTATTATTTGTGTTCTTCCTTCATTGCATTGTATTAGATCTCATCAATTCGCGCATTAGTTCCATCTGGCACTAATAAATTGCCACACATGATCCTTACAGTGCTTACTGTTTTGCTAAGGCTGCCATATATTTACGTATTTACAATTATTTACGTGCTCAAAAACGTTGACATTTTGCAATTCAAATGCGTGGTGTACTGAGTTGCTAAGTAGACCCGTTTTAGCAACTAAAGTGTATTTGCATCCCTTAGTATACTTCCATTTATTATTCGCACCCTCTGCTTTGCCCTCTTGCGAATTATAATGCGTCGGAATAAATAGACTGCAATAAATTTCATTCTCTGCATTTCCTCACATTGCGTATTAATTTGTCGTTGGAAATAGAAGAGAAGCATATTGAAATTGGAGGGAAAACCGGCCTCAGGGATGATTCACATTCTTCTACCTTGCTTTTGTATAAATCTTTTTCAATTACTCACTTCGTCGCAATTACATCTCTGGTAATAATAAAAAAGGAGGAGGAAGAAGTAGAGAATATGAGCTGTATTCAGGTGCAATATTTTTCCAAGCTATTCTTCTAAGAAAAGCAGAAAAGCGTTGCTAAAGCTGAAAGTATTTGCATTTATGACTTAACTGTCTTAAAATATTCATAGATTATCAACAAATTATTTCTTATAGAAAATGCTCTCTAATTTCAAGGCTGTATTCTTGAGCCCTTTGAATAAATTTGAAATCTCTTTGGAATCTCTTGGAATCCCTTTGGTAAAAGCTCGTTTAGAGAATGTAAAGTGAGGAAAGTGATTGCGAATGAAATTTCGAGCAATTCTAATTTCATTCCCAATTACTGCCGTCCATTACTGCAATCCATTGAGTTTGCAAATATATGCAACAACATCCGAATCAATTACAGCATCGTCCTTACAATCGCTGCGGAAATTATGCAACTTGCGACAGTTTGGGGCAATTCTACATTGTGGACAAGTTGTCTTTCCTTTCATTAATAATGATGCAATTAGTCTTTTCCTCCAACTGTCCAGGAATAGAAATTTTGCGAACGCAATCACGTTTCGGAGCACTAATGAAGATGTTAAAAACGTGCGCGCTGGTTACTAATCCAATAAATAAACAAGGATTATTAGAATATCTGCGGAAATTGCGGAAATTAGACAATTGCGCGATTTTGTAGCGAAATTCGTAAAGATTCTGCTGGGATTTGAAATAAATAATTACAAATTTAGCTTGCTTTGCTGTTTTAACTCAACTTGTCGTATTTTCTGCTTTCCGGTGCATTCTACTGTAAGAATTAGATGCCTTTGAAGCAATGGTGTCTTCCGCTTGTGAATAAGGCAAGGACGATGATGAATTGATGCTCACAAGGAGATGAAAAACGCGAATGTCACATTGACATGATTTCTTCGAAGATGGATGTGAAATCTCCTTAAAGCATCAATCTTCTTTTGCTACTTTTAATCACGAACCAAGTGCACATTGGCTGTAAATACCTTTTCTCTAACATTTAGTGTTTACTCACTATGCATATTGATGTTGGCTTTGAATCTTTGAATCACTGTGTGTCTACGATTAAATGATGATTAGACGCACTAAGAATCGATCACAATCAATCACAATCACAAGTCGCGCAAAGCACAATTGAACTTTTACAAGTTGTCACAGTTGCAAGCATTTCAATTGCGCATCTCTCAATTAATTTGCTCCGACACGAAATCACGTTCCCAAGGATTTTCCGCATGAAACTGAGATGAAAGAATGTGCGCTTTTCTTAGACGTTCAGCTTCAACTCATTGCCGCCGTTTGCTTGGTTTCCACGTGCAAAAACATTTTCGCCGAAGTGAATTCTGTGCGCAATTAAGGACGATTGCTGTTGACGGAAAAGTTCGCACGATTTCACGATTTCCTGATAACGTCATGATGATGCGCGTGAGTCAACGAAGGCGATATTATTGTTAGCGTTCTTGTGGCTGGACATGCACGCACAAAATTGCGAATTGAGGACGGTGAAGCTGCTGGCACCGGCGACAGACGCGAAGAGAATGAGGAGAGAATTGGATGCTGGAGAATTGGTCCACTGCATCGGCGCCTAAATCGACGTCGACGCAACTTGCCGCCTCCGGCCCATCGGAAGCGGTGATATTGGACATCAATGCTGACTTCGTTTTACTTTTAATGGCCAGATTTGCTGCAGAATTGGCAAATTGCACGATTTATTGCATGTGTTAGCAGCGCTTTTCCTCTGTCTGCAATTGAATTACGATTTCCGAAATCTTACTGAAGGAAGAAGGTAAAATTACTGGGCATGGATCGTAATTCAACAAGAAGAGGGAAATTTACATTTCAGGATACAATTCCAGGGCAAATAGTTTCTGTCGTTTGTGCTTTTCATTCAAAGCACGTTTCTTAAACTTAACGCTTTAGAAATCGTCGAAGAAGAAGCGAGTAGATAGTGCAGGGTAAGTATTTAATTCGGCATTTAGAGCAGATTGCGTCAGCGAACTCTTCCTGCATTCTGATCTCTGAATGGCAATTGAGGAAATTGCAAAAAATGCGCATTTTCAAGAAATATTCTCAGAAATAGGAGTGTGAATAATGTTATATTGTAGCTTTGAATATTTGAAAGCTCCGATTAGATGCGGAAAGCTCAGGCGAGTATATAACTTGCAAAGCTTACGATTGGGAAGCAATTGGAAGAGAGGAGGATTTGTGCCTTGCATTAGTGTTTTTCGAGTTAGTTCTGCGATGCCCACCAGACGGCACTTTACACAGCGGTTATATGCATGATTCCTTTCACGGGCTTTAAGATTATTTACCAATTCTTTCAATTTAAACTCTAGATGATGTGTATCTTATTATTCTAATTTTAGGAATTGAAAGCAAGTCCTATACAAATCATGAGATTTACTGACGTGCCTTAACATTTCATAAATCACTTTTTTTGGATTCATTATGTAGAATTTATAGTCTGTTGGCAAATATGCGTTTGCAATTGAAAGCAAAGTTTTTACTCCCTTAAAATAATAGTCTACGCACAGCAGGAAGTCTCGCGAATTTCGTTGAATGAAAAACATTGCTGCGCAGTGATAAATTATCCTGAATTCACATTTTATTGTCCGGTTAATGATTTCAGCGATTTTTACTCAATTCCAAGTTCATCCACTTACGCAAGACTATCTCATACTTAGTCATTTCTTGCGAGAGAAGAACAAATTCTTAAATTCATTTTGTTTGCTAATTGTGAGTAGAAGAACATGAGACTAGATTGTAACTTGTATAAATATTTGGAAAAATTATTTTCAATTATGATTGTTTCGTACATCGATATTCACAGGACGCATTTGCTCAACAAGAAGCCCTTGCTCCATTATCTACCACTCTCGAGTGCTAATTCGATTACGTACACCTAATACCAGTGCTGCATATTGATTTACATCCGCAATGGATATTCACATATCTGTAAATTATCCAGTGACAAATCACGCCTGTTTTCGCAAAAAATTGCTGCCTTCAAACGAAATTTCCTAACAAAGCTCCGCTGTGTTGCTTTCTAAATTATTCTCTGAAATTCCATAATTCGTATTCGAGCAATTTGTCTTATTACAGGAAGCAAAATCTGTAACTATATAAATTTCAGAAAATAAAAACTCTTGGATAAAATTCACATCAATTAGTTTCGCATATTGATTTGCTATTATTTCAGCCGTTTTTTTGAAGTCGATTTAATGAGGCTTTTATTCTCTTTATTACAAAGTTATCCAATCCTTCCTTCTCTTTGCTTTTCTTTTCCAATTCATTATCTTCATCGCCTTACAGTTGTTTTACTAATTGCAGTCAATACTGGAGTATATATATTGAAAGGAAAAGACTCCAATTTACGCGACCTTTTCGGTGAACAAATATACAATTGAAGAAGAATAGAAGAATCTTATGAATAATATAATAGCCCGAATAAATTATCAAGAGGATTTAAAGTTGGCCTAAGTTTAAAAAGAAAGTGTTATTCGTCAGATTTTTAATTTATATTGAATAATATTAGAATATATTGTGTATTAAGTTATTGTTAATATTGCAAGATTAACTTACCACAATCCCGCGAGTAGTCGATTGAAAATTGCATTGTTTTTGTGAGTTTTGCCTGATTCCTTCGTTTCTGATCACCTACATCACATTGCAACTTTTTATTGATATAAATAATAGAAACACATTAATTTGCGCGGCCAAGTTTCGTTCGCAGGAATTTAATGCGCGTTCAGTTGATCAATGGTCCTCTATTGAATTTCATGTAAATATTTAGAAGGCGCGGGTGTTTCACCGAAGCGATGAACATATAACTTTTCGCATTTGTTAATGAGCATTGCAAGGCAACATATAAAGGCAATCGCATGACCCCACATGGATGAGTTGACCTTTGCAGCTTTATCATTGCGCTCACTGTTTTTGTCCGTTTCGTTTTATCACTGGGAGATAACGTTATGTCTAAGACTTTCCTTCGCAAATATAGACTTATGACAGAGATGCATTTTCCCATTATATCAGAGTATCAATGCGAGAATTTGTTTATACAGAATATTAAAAGAATATAGAAGAATATAGAACTTAATTTAGAGATGATCGCAAAGCAACAATTTCGTTAAGTGCATGTTAAATTCAGTTCCTTATTGTTAATACAATCAATCAATGTGAAATGAAAAACATAGAAACGTTATCATCAATTAAGCGGCTCTTTTGATACGCGAGTTGTTCAAATGGTAAAATCTTTTAGGATTGGATAGTTGATGACTTAAGGAAATGCACACAATATATCAACGACTTCCATTTATTTATATCATTTCTATTCTTCCTCCAATAAAATTATAAGATTAGTTGATAGCGATAGAAACCATCTTAATATACAATCTTTATAACGATACCAATTTCTTTGCCTTGCAAAATCTTCCGATATTCCATCCCATTAGTTCCAGCAGGAAGAGAAATTGGATTGGAAATGTTGAGTTAGGAAATTGATAATTAAAGGAACAGATTAAGTGATAAGAGAATAGTATACATATACAAAATATTTAATTGATTATTAATTCAACGAATCGAGGATCAAGTTTTCAAAATAGTTTTGGAACATTTCTGTTAATATCTAATTTTCTATATTAACACTATTTTGTGATAATTGTTGCTTTGAATATCAAAATATCTTCCGTTTTGATTTAATATTTCATTTATTTGGGATTATTTATGATTATCACAGATTAATGAACGTAGCAATGAAACTTGAAGTAGAATTATTATGAATAAGAATTGGATTAATTATTGAAGGATGATTGAATTTAAAGTCACAAAATCATTTGAATCATATTGCATTATTATTCGTTTTAATTGGATTAAGACAGAATTATAAATAAAATTTCAAAAGTGTAAACATCTAAATCACTATGAAAATGACCAATATAATGTTGATATCACTAACAATAAACATGCACGATCAGGGACGGGCTGTTGTTGCATTAGTTGATGGGCTCGGAGTGAATATGTCTTAATTATTAATTTCTTAACGTTAGCTGAATGCAGATGTAAAAATGTTTGGAATTCTCATCTTTTGGACACTCAACTAATGCAACTTCGCATAATATAGTCTTACAAACAATCAAAAGGGACGAATTCAACGGTCGACCGTTATTTCATCAAATAGTCGCCAATTTCAGAACGTTTTACCGAACGTAATCATAACTATCACTACGATTGTAATCCTACAAGTCATGTTTAACATATCTAGGTAGGGCGGACAGTCACTATTTCAATACATTTGCGTATAAGTTACTAACAAGTTATTCTTGTACGTTCCTATTACGTAAAGTTCAATATTCAAGATGTACAATGGAATTCCAATAAACAATTTCATTTTTCCTCGTTTCCTCTTCGAAAATGTGTTTGTTTTTAATTAGATTTCCATTGTGCATCCAATTCTTTCATCATATACATGTAGAAAAACGTTTTGTTACTAATTATATAACTAGTCACGTATTAATAATATTGCGCCAATAATAAAGATGTATAGTAATGCTACATGAAATTTTACGCTACGATATCAAAGGCTGTAGGTAAAATAGAAGTTGCAAGTTAAAGTGGTGCATTTTTACGTGTGAAATAACTATGCACCAGTCTCTCAGTTCACAATTTACGAAATAATGCAATAAATTGCATAAAATATGTCGTTACTAAGAATATAACAATTCTGGTACACCATTCACATGTAAAAATACATTACTCTAAATATTCTACTGCATATCAATGAGTATTTGTTACGAAAGTCTAACATAAACATGTAATATGTACTAATACTATTTATCAACATAATTTTTTTCAATGAAAATTTAAAAAATAAAATACAACATTAACATTAATAGCATAATTTCAAAGTAATCATGAACTTGTAAAAAGTAACAAAAAATGAAATCCGCAATTCCGTTTTAACTGTAAAAGTACATAAATAGTTTTATTTCCATTTGTTATCAACATGTCTAGTTAAATTAAGTTGAATTGATAAATCGTCTATTACCACAATTCCAATAATCATTGGAAACTGATGCTTATAGTCGAAATAACGTGGATATCAAAGCCATGGCCAAAGCTCCAGGCCTTCGCCATGGCTAGAACATATCACGATGTGATCGTCCTGCTCGTTGGAAACCGCGCACGCCAGGACGACGCGCATTTCGCATTTCCCGATCCACTTCCAACTCTTCCAGTTTCTGCGTGAGGCTTAATTTCTGCTGGACGGCGAGCCGCAACAATTGATTCAACGTTTTTCGCTCATCTTCAGCAGCATTTAGTTGCCTTTGTAATTCGTCTACTTGCGTCACATACTCTTCACAGCGGGCACCAAACATGGCTCGTAAACCTAAATGCAGCATTTTAATTAATAATCATTTAATCGACAGTAATTTGTACTAACTTGAAAATGTTGCAGCATCTTCTTTGAGTAGTCTTAGCTCATTTCGCAGCTTCATCATCGTTTCGGAAACAATCGTCTTCTCGTTTTCATACTTTGCTTTCAGATTGTTGAGCGCTACCTCAGCAGTCGTTTTATTTGACTTGAGAACTGTTCGCAATGTTTGCACTTGTTCTCGCTTCGTGGAAAGAAGGCTCTTGTGGCGAATAATTTGTTCTTGTAGCTCTGTAATATCGGCAGCCAGGTCTTTATCCAAGCCACTTCCTATAACAGATTATTATCTCAAATAACAGAATCAGAATGCTGAACAAGCGCACCGTCATAAGATTCATCTTTGATCGTGTTTTTGCCCTTGGAAATCGTGTTCTCGATGGCTGTGCGAAGGTGTTTAATTTGATCCACTATTGTAATAACATTCTTCGATATCTCAATACTGTCGTTTAAGCTTTCCAACTCGTTCAGTGTGATATCAGACTTTAGTTGTTGTCTAAGGGTCTCTAACTTGGACATATCTCCGATGGATGGTGCAACTTCAGTCACTAAAAATCATTGCAATTGCAGATATTACTGTTACGTTATCAATTGCAATCGAACGCTTACTTGGCGTCATTAATTTCTCGTGTTCTAATACAACACGATTTGGCGTTTCGCCATTAACCGTGCAAACATGATGATAAAGTTGCGCGAGCTCTTCTGTGATCATTTGCAAATGGTTTTGAGTGCCATCAATGGACGAGCCAGCATCGCTTGCAAAGCCTTTCAGCAAGCATAAATCATTTTCCAGATCCATGCTCCGTTGCTCGTTGTCCATGAGTCGATTCTTCAAGTTTGTAATTTCGTTTCGGAGTTGCAGTGTCGCATCGGAGATGGATGCAATCTTCTCGAACTCTTTGAGGTCGTGCTTTAGCTGATCGACCTCCTTCAGGGATAACTTGAACCATTGTTTGTAGTGATTGATAATGGTATTCAAGTTGCTATCGGCAGCAACCTTATCCACCTTTTGCGTGAGGTACTGTAGCGTATCGACGCGAGAACCAAGAAGAGCTAAACGCGAGAGGAAGGTTTGCAATTCCGCCTGCGACTTCTCCACCATGGCTTGGTTGTCTCGCAAGTTGTGCGTCAATGCCATTTTGTCCTTCTCTACTTGTTCCAACTGCATCTCCAACTTCTTCAATTCGTTCAAATGCACTTCAGAGAACAGATCCACTTGACTATCGTCGGGGGAAGCCAAATCGTTGCCATCATCAGCGTTGATATTCGCTTCAAACCGTTTCAGACCTGGTAGATCGTCGTCTTCGGAGCCTAGGCCTTGCTCATCTGCCATACCACGAAAGCTATAGGCAAGATTCGTGATTTTGAAGAACGACTGACGTTTTAGATTCTGATCCAACTCTTTCTTCAACGCATATTTCGCTTCTCGTTCGGACTGAAGACTTTCCAGTGCCTCCTCCATGTGCTTCTCGGTAATCTTCTTCAAATTCGTCAGCTCCTCGACTTCGGAGTTCAAAATATCCATTTCCTCCAGCAGCCTTCTGTTTTCATGCTTCAATCCTTCGAACTCCACTTGTCCAGACCTCAATGCAGACACCTGCTTCTGCAAGGCGATGTTTTCCTCTTCCAATTCGGAGTAATCGGCCGTCATCCGAGTCTCTCGCAGCTTGATTTCGCGCAGCTCGATGCGAAGCTTCTTGCACTCCACATTTCTATCTTCCTTATCTTTGCCCATGTCATTGTTCTCCTGCAGCATGCGATCGCGTTCCCCAGTCACGCGATCCAGCTCATGCTTCGTCTGCTTCAATTCGTTTTCCAAATCCGATATCTGGAAGATGAGTGATGTTTCCCTTTCTGCCGATTCGTTAATTAGCGATTCCTCGGTTTCAATGCCGGTTTTGGTCGTTACACGGTGACTAGATTGAAATTTTGCCAATGCCTGCAATCACAATTAGCTCAACAACCCCCTGATTAATCATGTTTACGTACTTCTTGAGTTATCGTGAGTTCATGCTTGGAGTTCTCATAGAGGCCTTCAAGCTCCTCACATCGCTGCTGTAACGAATCCTTTTCTTCCAGCAGAACCAAACCATATTGGGCGGACTGGATCTTCTCGCTACAAGCTTGATCTAATTCTCTTGTAAGCCGCTCAATTTCGGCCTTAAGCACTTCACATTCGCTCAGATCGCTCATTTTGCTCGCTTTCTTGTGTGGAATGATGTTGAAATGCACTTTAATTTCTATATCTGAACATTGCTGACCAACGACCCTATCTTAGCATTTTAGGACCTTTAGACCTTATGTGATGTTCAACTCATCTCTTTCGACGACACCAAAATAAACTTCGCTGTTTCTAAGCTAACAACTTCCTGGTAGCAAGCAGCTGACGTGGTTGATTCATGGTTATTCAACTTCCGGACAACATTTCCGAAATTTTTGTAATTTCACAAATTTTATAATAATTTTAAGCAAGTTGGCTAATTTTAAACAAGTTTAAAACAAGTATCTCGATTATCGGAGATTACGTAATACTTACGAAACGATTCTCGGCGATTACGTAATAGTTGCGGAACGATTATTGGCGATTACGTAACAGACAAAATGAGGAAAAAACTGCCCATACATTTCCTCATTTTCTGCAGGAACTAACAGGAATTTAGAGATCAATCTCATATGTTCAGATGCGCAATTAAACACCCCACAGGATGCACTTCGAATCATCCCCAAACACCCAGTAGTTCTTGAGAAAATCCACAAAAACTGTCCAAATATTTCCTCATTTTTTCCAGAAATGCGATCACGTCATCGCTGAGTTGCGATGACGTCAGCTCCGAGAAATCTGCAGTTTTTATGGTATTTCTCAGGAACTACTGGGTGTATCGCGATGATTCGAAGTGCGTCCTGTGGAGCATTTAATTGCGCATCTGATTGTTGATCACTTTACATTAGGGGGTTTATGGAAATCAAGAAACACTGCTGTATCGGTCATAATGAAGTTTTATTAGGGGTACTTACTCAGAAAAATATAAATTTTGAATGGATTTTTGATCTTGTCACTTAATATGTTGGTCACGGGTAAAACAAGATGAGTTGTTACAAGCAAACAATTATTTGCAATTTGCAATGGAATAAAAGATGTAAAGATAGACGAAGAACTTATAATAGATGAATTGCATTTGAATCTTCATTGTCATGGGCAGCTGGCAAACTTGCGCGCATCTTCGAGTAAATTCCTCGGACGAACGAAAGAAATCGAAGGAAGAAATGATTCGTTTTGCCAATGAAATGCAAAACATGAATAATTTACTCGAAGTAAAGTTGCCAATGTGCGCATTTAGCATTCAGTGTTTGATATGGTTACAATTGAGATGAATTTAATTCAAATTTGCGTTCTTACAATGTAAATGACTGACGCATGAGTATGTTTGACCAGAGAAGTAATTGTGGATGATGGTAGCGTTAATTGTATCTATTTGTAACTACATCATTTATATATCTTGATCTAGTTGTTCCGCTTGACTAATCAGATTCTCCCCTAAACTTACAGAATCAGCTTGATCTGGACAGAGCTCTTTGAACGTTTTCTCAATGTACAATCTCCTAAAAGCAAACAAAAGCCAGTCCAATAAATGCGTGGGCGAAACGAAACACTGAAAGCAATCAATTGAGTAGAAAACACATCTGGCTTACTTTGCCTCGAGACCGCCGCCGGGTGGTAAGCCTTCAAAGTCAGTTCTATCAAGTTGCGATAAAACAGGCACAAATTCTATCTTTTCCTTAAATTCATATTCATCAACAATCTCTGCAAAAAGAACAAAACGCACCAAATTGGTAAAGTAAATTCGAAATCATGTCAACATAGTGAAATGCGAAACTATTCAAAACTACGAAAGCTTCGGTTATTTGCATCTCGTTAGTACTGCCAAACACGATCTAGATCCAAATAAAATGCGACTTTAAGCCACTTATCAGTGATATATTCCATTCTATAACAATAGATTCTATAACAATTCTTATTTGGTGTCATTCATATTTACTATTCTCTCGTCTTTCTCTCAATGTTTCTGAAAATAATATCCATCTATGTACAGATACTTGAATTGTACTTTTCAGTGTTTAGAGATATAGCAACATATCACACACTATCACTTAAAGCTTATAGGAAAAATATTGCTTTGACATTGTCATCTCTTTGATTGTTATGCTGGACTAGGTAGGATTGAGAATAACTCGCGATCAGAATAAATATCGTTATTTACACACTCTGAACCTGTCGAAAATGGAAACTTGATTATACGAGCGCGAATCAGTAACTACCAAGAACACAAACAACCGGTAAAAGGAAAGATTGCGATGAGGCTACCCCATCGACTGCACATTATGACAATAGAGAAGTTTGAAACAACCTTTCATCCGCCGCTGGATGCTAGCTTCCAGCTCGTGCTCCAAGAGAATGGCATGTGGTGAGGGCTTTGGAGCGCCTGGAAAGAGCACAAGAATAATGCTCATGTTATCACGGCTGCCCTGGAAAGGAGAAGCGAGTGATGAGTCTGAGGGCGATGCAATCGGCCTGACATTGCACCTTGTAGAGGCAAGTGTCGATCACTTGCGTGGTAACTTCTTCTAAATTGTCGGTGACCAAGAGTCGCGAGTGGATGAACTCGCACAGCTCCTTATTCGACATGACATCCCAGATGCCATCGCAGGCCAGCACCAAGAACTGGTCCTCGTCGTCTTGCCGGTCGCGGACGAAGATCTCCGGCTCGGGCGACACCAGCTGCTCGCAGGGCCCTCGCCCCTTATCATTCTTATACACATAGTCGCCCAGCGCTCTGAAAATGCAATCAGCAATGACTGAGGACAAGGTGACCGGAACACCTGGGTCGATTCAACGCACCTGCTCACCGCCAAAGTGCCATTTACGCGCTGAATCATCACTGAGCCGCCTGCGCTCACGATGCGCTCGCGCTCCGCCGGAAGATTGGGCTTGTGGTCTTCGGTGGTGAACACTGGGTTGCCGCTGCGACAAAGAACCGCCCGCGAATCGCCGCAATTCGCGATGTAAATGTGCTTTGGTGAAATGAACGCACAAACTGCAGTTGTGCCGCTTTTGTCCTCGCCTGAAGACAACTCGGGCAACTCTCGCATCTTATCGTCGAGCTTGAGAAAACCGGTGTGAATACCCTTTCGTACATCTTGTCGGAACTCGCCGGACGCGACAATGGCATCCAGGAGATGATCCGCGCAGTGAGCGGAAACTTTAGCGCCCGCATGCCCATCGAAGACGGCGAAATACGACCATTCGCTGAACGCGCCACCTAAATCTGTTCTTACCATGTGCGCATCTTCCATCTCGACTCGCCAGCCTTGCATGCTGGCCACACCATAACGCAGACCATTGCCTACAAGCAAATCATCGATTGGAAGCCACCTGGAGTTGAAAGATGTGGACAGACTTACCTTCCCCATGCTCTAGCACTTTGTCGGTCTTTGGCTTCTCTAAGAATGCTCCCATATCTATGTCAGTTCGCCAATATTATCGCACTTTGTTCATACTTCTCCGAAGGCAAGTGAATCTGCAAGGGACGAGCAAACGCAATGAAATCGATGGCAAAATCGTTGGACAATAATTTTGACAAGTCTCAAGCGTATGTTTGTTTGAAATAGTTGAAGTACGCGTACTTGGATGCTAATTACGATCGGAATTTAGTTATCCAACACCCAAATTGCCAATAGAATTGATTTGATTGATGTTTACGCGAAAACTTGGTTAGGCAAGTGAAGCGACTTACATCAATCTAATATTGTCTGTAATCATTCCTCACAATTCCATTACGATCATCGCGGGATTCTGGACCACTGCGGCAATTGATTGAAGATGCTGTTTCGCGACAATTATTATAAACAAGTCAACAAAAACCAAAAATGGCGCAACGATATTCACAGCGCATGAACATGGCGCTAAAAATAGCTTGCAAATATGACATAATCCATGCCAAATAGGCATTTGCCAAATTGAAATTAGGAAAGTGCATTCGGCTAATTAAAGGATAAATATGCAATTCCATCTCTTATTGCTCCATTTCGCATTTATTCGCATTTATTAGCAAAGCAGACAGAAGTAGCCTGAATGTTGAGAAATGACAGATTTTAAAAACATTTTGAAAATGTTGATAAAATGCAAAAATTAATAGATTACAATTAACATCAATTATTCTAGATGTATTAATTATAAAGTTTATTCAAATCGCTTAAATCTTAGAGTTTGACAATGTCAAAATTTTGCAGCATGAAATCAAAACAAAGTTAGGCCAACATTGTTTATAACATTCTTATATTCCAATTAGGAAAGTACATTCGGCTAATTAAAGGATAAATATATAATTCCATCTCTTATTGCTCCATTACGCATTTATTCGCATTTATTAGCAAAGCAGACAGAAGTAGCCTGAATGTTGAAAAATGACAGATTTGAAAAACATTTTGAAAATGTCGATAAATTGCAAAAATTAATAGATTACAATTAACATCAATTATATCAATTATATTGTATTAATTTAAAGTTTATTCAAATCGCTTAAATCTTAGAGTTTGACAATGTCAAAATTTTGCAGCATGAAATCAAAACAAAGTTAGGCCAACATTGTTTATAACATTCTTATATTCCAATTAGAAAAGTGCATTCGGCTAATTAAAGGATAAATATGCAATTCCATCTCTTATTGCTCCATTTCGCATTTATTCGCATTTATTAGCAAAGCAGACAGAAGTAGCCTGAATGTTGAGAAATGACAGATTTTAAAAACATTTTGAAAATGTTGATAAATTGCAAAAATTAATAGATTACAATTAAAATCAATTATTCTAGATGTGTTAATTATAAAGTTTATTCAAATCGCCTAATTCTTAGAGTTTGACAATGTCAAAACTTTGCAGCATGAAATCAAAACAAAGTTAGGCCAACATTGTTTATAACATTCTTATTGGATTCACTAGAAGAGCGAATAAGAATGATAGTTAATCGTAATCAAACAGAAATCAATCAGAAACGAATCCGAGTTTATGTTGGTAGTCTTATATATGTAAAAGCATATGATTAAGGCCAGCTGGAGATAGTAGAAGTAACTAGTAGTCCCAATTAGTAATTGTTATGGCGACCATCAGTCCAGATGATAGTACGACCACAAAGGAATTTCAGTTTGCGTTTTCTTTGGACAGTGGTTTGTACCCCACGCGAAATAAGTGCTCAATGTGCGGCAGTGCGAAAAAGGTCCTGTATTGCGCCGACTGCGTAAATTATGCCCACTTTATTTCGACGTCAATCGACAGGTAAACTGTTTTGTTTTGCTAAGGAAATGCTTCGAATTCATGCTGATTGGCATAGAAATAACAAGAGAACACAGGCACAAGAACACGGCTCCTGATTCTGTTTCAGTTTCGACACTTCTCAAAAATGCCTATTTGAAACGCGGAGGCTAACAAAACAACTTGAAGAAGAGTGTATTCCATTGGTGAGGGAGAAACAAAAGGCTGATCAACTTGTGAGTTGCATAATATTGTCGATCATGCCCTTATTCAACCTCATGCTCTTCTAGAAACTCCAAATATCTCTGCGACGAGACAGAGTGAAGAATATGAAGCTGGCGCTGGAAGCTAAACGGAAGGACTATTCACTGAATAAACAGAAACTGAATACTCTCAAAGTAGACAACATTAAGCTAAGCAAGAAACTTCCTGGTTACGATACAAGTGTGAAGAAATTGGAGAACTACAATTCTAAACGAAGGGAAGAAGTGTGCCAGAAGCACCTGCAGATGTTGGATAAGCACGAATCGCTGAAAAGGTTGGTGAAAACACGAGTACAGCAGCTGATTGAGTATATTTTTCCAATTTCGAAAATTCAGCCCAAGTTGTAAGTAATCTCAGGGATCATGTTGCAAATTCGTGTTGAAAATGTTGCGATTTCAGAGTGCATACCAGTGCTGACTTGGATTGGGGCTCTGATATGGTCGAGCAAATCGCTGAAGCGTCACATATGACTTACATTAGTGATAGATGGGTTTACGCGGACAATTCCAGTGAAGTCCAGTACTGTATCGTGGCTCCGACGCTTCCAGGATCCGGTGATTATTCGTCTTACAATCTCTGGGGTAAAGCCACCTGTTCTGTTTCATTATCACGATGTGTTGATTGCCACTTGTCCAAATAGCAGTAAAGAATCCCGATAATGTTCCAACGAGCGGCACCAGCTCGTTAATCGTGGAGAATAATCCTGCATATCGAATTAGCGCAGCTTTAACGTACACCGCTCAACTGGTGAATGTGATTGCGTATTACTTGGACATCAGATTGCCCTATAAAATGGTCTACAAGGACTTTAGTGCTGATATGAATGATCAGCAATTGGCTCGCCGAGTAGCGCGATTGAATGCGAATGTTCTGCATCTGTGCTTTTCGCAGAATGTCGATTTGAGTGTTCTACAGCCGACCCAGACGCTCTACAATATTATGCAAATGGTTCACGATGACGCAGGTGACTTAGGCCGGTCAGTTCTCCTGCTTTCCAATGAACCTAATCACTGATTGTTGCGTGCAGGCGTATTCAGAGAATTTACACTAATATTCATTCTAGATATGGTCCAATGGAAGTTGACGCACGTGTTGCTTACGATTTAGAAAATCAATTAGGCCAAGAACTTCAAACCGGAAAAGAATCGGATTCTGAGGACGGAGATGCATTTCCCAACGAGTGGGAGGCGGTAAGCGAATATCCTAGCAGATACATGAGCGAAATGTGCATGGATTTGCCATTGCTTAAGGTACCACATGTTCCCAATGTGCCAGAAGTCGCAGCCGGTCCAATAAACTTACAATCAACGCAAACAATTCCACAAACACAGGCTAGCAGCATGAGTGGTCTCTATAACACCGCGACGAGCTTTTTCTCGATGTGGCGAGGATTCACCGGCGGCAGGTAGTCCTTATCTGACATTGATACGAAATTGTGAACCTTGTAAAAACAGGTAATTTTATTGAGCGATATCCATTTACATAAATCATGCATGCAGGCTGTAAATCATCATACATTTAACGCGATTTATTTACATTCGGAGAATTGCAGTGATTGTAATTAATTGTGTTATGCGCGTGTATATAGAAATATATTTTCATTTACTTCTAATACGAAGCCTTGGTTCTAGATCAGGTTTTCAATGTGATATACTTATACGATTAAACGGAACAAAAATGATTTTGGCTTGACATGTATTATCAAGTTAAGATTCATATTTGCACAATATACATTATAAATCATAATTGAATAATTCAATTATTGTATATTTACTTCTAATTGATTATCCAATTCTGAACTTATTTGCAGCTACCAGTCTTCACGAAATTAAAAAGTAAGAGTATTTAGTTCTGCCTTAACTACATGCTTTTACTATAAATCATTTAGAATACGAATTATTTGTTTGTAAATAATACACTTTTCCAACTGAAATTTAAGAATTTCTACTTTGACTTTGCATATTCATATAGTTTTATCTCTTCCTCCCTTATTTCGCCAAAAGAACTAAGGAACTAGCTTTGGGTGCATCCCTAGATAAACATCCTGTTGATCTTTTTTACTTAATCATCCTTACAGAAACTAATATATAACTGAGGTAGATAATATTGCAATCTTCCTGAATCTTCTGCGAAATAGAAGACCTAGTAAAATAATATGTCAATGACAAAAGAATTAGCGCTGGATTCATCCCGAACATTCTGTTAATCCTTTTTACAAAACGTCCTTACAAAAATACATAACCTAAAAATTAAATAAATAAAATTGCAATAATTTGCAATTTTTCTGGTATGGTTGTAGATCGACTTTGCGAAATGGAAGAGATGCCCAAATAATTATCTAGGATAAAAGAACTAGCCTTGGGTTCATCTCTTTTGATCATTTTTTTATAAAATTGCTATAATTTACAATCTTTCTGATATGAACGTAGGTCAAGTCTGAGAAATAAAAGACCGACTAAAATACTATCTCATGACAAAAGAACTACCCCTGGATTCATTCCTATGGTGAACATCCTGTTGATCCTTTTTTCTAATCGTCCTTACAAGAAATACACAACCTAAAAATGATGTAGATAAAATCGCAATAATTTGCAATTATGGATGTACATCGACTCTGCGAAATAGAAGAGTTGCCTATTTATTATATCTAGGATAAAAGAAATAGCATTGGGTGCATCCCTTTATTGAACATCCTGATGATCCTTTTTACTAATCGTCCTTAAACGTAATACATAACCTATAAATGAGGTAGACAAAATTGCAATAATTTGCAATTTTTCTGATATGGACGCAGATCCAATCTGCAAAATGGAAGATATTCCAATAAAAAAATGTGTAGATCATGAGGATATTGTTAATCCGTGGAATGTCGTTGGTTCTGCAGAAACCGGCGTCGACTACGATAAATTGATCAGTAAGTAGGCTTTCTCTTTCAGAATCTTAGATCCATATGTTCCACATGCATTCTAGTGCGTTTTGGGAGCTCAAAAATTGACCAAGCACTGATCGACCGGTTTGAGAAACTGACCGGAAAGCCGGTGCATCATTTCCTACGTCGTGGAATCTTTTTTTCCCATCGGGATTTGCACACGTTGCTAAATCAAGTTGAAGCTAAGAAGCCGTTCTATTTGTATACTGGTCGAGGGCCTTCTTCTTCCTCAATGCACGTCGGACATCTGATACCGTTTCTTTTCTGTAAATGGTTGCAAGACGTTTTCGAAGTACCTCTAGTTATTCAATTGACTGATGATGAGAAGACTTTGTGGAAGGACCTGAAGATTGAGGACGCAATCAAGATGGCTCATGAAAATGCCAAAGACATCATTGCCGTGGGCTTTGATGTGAAGAAAACATTTATATTTTCAGATCTCACTTATATTGGGTTTGTACACAGGTTTTCCCATTGCTAGAATGAATTGCTAGTCTGTACTTCCTTAGGCAATGTCCACAGTTTTACCAAAATATGATACGCATTCAGAAATGCGTTACTTTCAACCAGGTGAAAGGAATCTTCGGTTTTGGCGATAGCGATGTCATTGGGAAGATTGCCTTTCCGGCAGTTCAAGCAACCCCCTGTTTATCGACGAGTTTCCCTCACATTTTTAGCAACAATAAATTGCCATGCCTTATTCCTTGTGCAATCGATCAGGATCCATATTTCCGGATGACTCGTGATGTTACACCTCGTCTAGGATTCCAAAAACCCATTCTGATCCACTCCAAGTTTTTCCCTGCCCTCCAAGGCGCTCAAACGAAAATGTCGGCATCCGAGCCGAATTCCACGATATTCCTCACTGACACGCCTAAACAATTAAAGAATAAAGTCAACAAGCATGCATTCTCCGGAGGAAAGAGTACCATTGAAGAACATCGACAATTTGGTGGTAATTGTGATGTAGATATTGCATTCCAATACTTGCAGTTCTTCCTGGAAGATGACGATAAACTGGAAGAGATCCGCAAGAACTATTCCAGCGGAGAATTGTTAACAGGCGAATTAAAGAAGATTTTAATCGACACGCTCACTCCAATCGTCCAGAATCATCAATCTCGTCGAGCGAGTATTTCGAATGAAGAATTACAATTATTTATGACGCCACGAAAACTCGACTATAACTATTAATCACAATATGTATTGCAGTCATAGAAATAAGTTATTTATCGTATGAATTAATAAAATATCACATTTGGATCAAGTTTACATGAATTTTCGATTGAGGTACTAAATTCCTGTTTAGTTAAAACGCAATGAATCGATTGCTTTCAAAATCAAGTCTCTCAAAGTACAGTCTAACTCGGTTATAGCGAGCCCTGATATAACGAGAACCGGGATATACCGAGGAAAACTGACATATTTGGTTGGTCCAATGCTATTTATATGGAAGTAAAGCTCGCTTTTTACGAGCAAACCCCGGTTATAACGAGTTAGTTCGTGGGCCTCATAAAATTTTTCTTTGAATTCCTGCTTCTGCTCAGTAGACGAAAGTGAGTGATGAGTCAACAAACGGTCATTCTGCATTCTGCAATCGTACGAACATACTGCA
>JAOEHK010014289.1:0-10974 GCA_025447835.1 Labidoglobus nevermanni | reverse complement strand
GAACGAGATTGCATCCATAGAAGAAGAACTTCGCGAAGCTGATGTTATTGTATAAAAAGGTGGATACGCAAGAGGATATGTCGACCAACATTTTGGCCGGAATGGTTCCTACTTTGTGCAAGCCCTTAGCCACGAAACGACAACCGGGCAAGGTTACATCTGGGGTTTGATGGGGTCCCGTCGCGCCATCCGTGCAGAGCAGTGCACCTCTATGTAGAATTGTGCGAGCGGCGAGGCCGCAGGTCCAGTCTTGCCAATACTTCTCACTGTAGCTCGGTCTGGCTATCGGCGTGGCGTTATCGCTACGGGAGATAGTGCGCGCACAAAGTAAACAAACTCGCACGCCCGTATACTCATTTGGCGCGTCCCCCGCATCGTTCGGCTAATTTCCCCGAAACAAACGGCGTTCATCGCCCACACGCGCTCTGTTGGTGCGTGCCAAATTTTGCTAAATTTGGCCTAGAACTTTCCAGTATTTGGCGCAAAACACGGGAGCGGCGTTTACGCGGTCTGCTCTGCACGGCGATGACGGCGAGATACATGAGTCGCGCATAAACACACCTGTAAAATGTGGAATGTATTTTGATGTGAAGCTTTTTATATCAGTATCACTCAATGGTCTATTTTTAGGTAGCTTTTTCAGGAGTTTATTGAATGTAAGAATTGTCTATATCCAATTTTATACGGCTTCGTAAACAAAGCTTCCATTTGTTTATTATCCCATGCAGTTTCCTCTAAATGTTTGCGCGCATCATTTACAGCTTTTGCGACCCCCGGTTCACCACCTGATAATGCTCCCAATGCGGTTAATCTGGAAAAAATTGAATGTAAAGGCAAAATTCCTCCATATTTCGGTGCTGGTATTATACGTGGTTTTAATACATTACCTTTTCCACCAACTTCTTTTACAGCTCTTTTCGAAGCCTATAATGCTAGAGCACCTCAATCCAAGGGATCTTTGACCGGTTGATGATGTTTAATTGTTTTGCGTATTCTACTGAAAATATTAGGCGACTGTTTTGGTCGACGTTTTGTTGGCTTGGCATTATAGCCTATCCCTAAAGAACGCTTTATTTTCATCGCTGTTTCCACTGCCGTAGCTGCAGGTTTATCACCGAATTTTGCGTCTTTTTATAAGTCAAAATTGTTACGTCACGTTCACAATTAGCTTCTTGAAACAATTTATCAGCTGGATGTCTTTCCGCTAACATTTCATCCTTTTATTAAGCAATATCGTGTATCTTACATGACTCATCTAAACCATTTATTCCCTTTTCCCCACGTTGTAATCGCTGATGAAGCTTTGTGCCAGGACCGCAAAATTGATGTCCTGGGATGTGTGCTTCGAATAGGAGTTTACTGAATTAACGAATCCACGACCAATTCGTTTTCGTTTTTGACACTGTTTCTTTCTCATATTTTTTTATTTTATTTTAGCAATTAGAATTACATTGACAACGAATACGAAATTAATGCAAAATTCGATAGGCTAAAGTTCTGGGGGTTCTGACGTGATGTGGAGCCTCTCCAATTAGAGGACCACCATTTCAAATTACAGTGCCAAATCAAATGGCCACTTCCGTTTCAGTCGCCTTGTGGCGGGAGTTTTGCAAAGTAGGGCTACAATTGCATTACCATGACATTTTAGTTTTGCAAAATGAGAGGTATTTCTGACGTGGATAAGTTGTTCAAGTCATTCAATCTACAAATAATTGTGGATACTACGATGGTAATGTACCGGGGAGCATCTACCATAGCCCTTAGTAGCTTGGATTGGGAGCGCTGGTTTATTTATAGATTTGACATACTGGCGCACCCCCATAGTTCGATATCGTATGTACAAATTGGTCTAATAATAGTTTTGTAGATCATTACTTTGGCATTTAACGAGGTTTTAGCTCGTCTTCCAATAATCCAGGAAAATTGATGAAAACTTGATATTAACCTGCATGCGGTTTGCTGTAATGTGCTGCTTCCACGTCAATCTTCAATATAAGGTAAGCCCTGGATACTTCACCGTTGTAAACTGGGAAATTGCAATACTGTTTAGATAGATTACAGGACACTCGCCATTCCTAAAGCAAATGTAGTGTGTTCTGACTTGTTTTCGTTAATTATAATGCGCCATTTTTTGGGCCACACTCGATGTGCTTTAAGTGGCCCTGCAGCTTGCGTGATGCGAGGACAGGATCATGATCTGCAGAAAAAATAGCCGTAGCATCTGCAAAAGTGCAAGTAGTAGTTGCTACACAATTTGGCAGATCTGAGGTGTACAGCTCATAAAAGAGTGGGCCCAGCACACTGCCTTGTGGAACACCTGCCCCAATGCTGTGGATACTGGACAGCGTTAAATATCCTTGTGCAAAACTGCCTGCCGAAAAAATAGGATTTCAATAACAAATAGTACTGCTTCGGAAATATCTTCTTGATTTTATACAAAAGGCCGCTGAGACAGACAATGTCAAATGCCTAGCAACTTGCTGATTACTGGGAGCAAGCTGATGGGGCGATAAGATCCAACTTCGTGTGGATCCTTCGAAACTTTTGGAATCTGAATTTTTATCGCTATTTTCCTTTGCTTCGGCCAGTAATTTAATCTTACAATTGCATTGAAAATATAACAGAGGAGACCAATACCCTTCCGCAGCAGTTCCATCAGTAACCTTGTTGAGATGTTGTCAATTCCAGATGCTTTCTTAGGTACAAGCAGATCGATTTGTGACTGCACCTCCCGTGGAATTATAAATTTTGGAGAGCTAGCTCCCTCCGACTCACTAGCTATGAAATCCTCCACCTCCTGTTCGAGGTAATCCTCGTGCGGTTTCAAGACATCGGAAAGGTAGTCCGCAAAGTAATCCGCTTTCTCGTAATCATTGCGAGCCCAGACCCCAGTATGTTTAACACTATGGACCTTGATTGGCTCCGCACCACAGGATTCTTTAAAGATTTAAAGGGTCTCTATATGGAAGAGTCGATACGATTGAACCCCTTTATGTAACTCGAGAGGGACTATTGTATCGAAATAATACGCATGGTTAACGTATATGTATTTACTTAGGGAATTTTTCAATATTCAGAACATAAGATACACACTCAATACTCGTTATTGATACAATGTAATGGCTTCCCGCCAAGCTCCTCGTCAACTGAGTTCCCATTCAGCAGATGGCGATGTATCCGATACCATAGACGGTCTTCTTCTCAGTCTGCTCGTCAACTTTAAAAGGAAATCTCAGTAGTTGGTTAATGTGGCGCTTTAGGACAAATCCATGGTCTCATCGGATAGATAGGGTTGCCCGGGTTCGACTCCCGGTGCTGAGTCAATTTTTCGATGTATATTATACGAATATTCTTCACAGAAGTTTTGGAATTGCGAACAAGTAAAGATAGTGGCATTCTCGGAGACTATAATATCCGGGAATCCTGGGCGATAAATATACCTTGTAAATGCTCAATTGTTGACGCAGCCGTGGGAGCAGCTTTGCTCGGAATTACTTCGGCCCATTTGGATTTGGCGTCTACCACTATGAAGAAATGATGTTCTTTAAAAGGTCCGGCGTAATCAATATGAATGCGCTGCCAGTTCTTCTGAGGTTCTTCCCATGGGTGCAGCGGGCTATTGACTGGGCTAGCTTTTGTTGCAATACATGCTGCGCATTCTTGCGCGACGGTTTCTATACCCTTGTTGATACCTTTCCATAGCGTCGGGCTAGTTGTTTCATCTTGGTTATTCCTTGGTATATACGATGGAGTTCCTTAAGGACGGCTTCTTGTAATGACGCGGGAATGACAAGCCTATGGCCCCTGAAGAGGAAACCATCATTGACGAATAGTTCCGATCCAGTTGCGTCATCCCGGAATTGAGTTATGATGTCTTGCAGTGCCTGATCCTTCTGTGTTTCTGAATGAATAAGATTGCTGGATAGTATCGGAGTTAAAATGTATTGGATTGCTTCATTGCATGCGTGCTGAATTTCTTCTATCAGCGGGCTCACGCGATTGCTTGCCTGCTTGGCTGGTGCTCGTGACAAGCAGTTCACGTTTGCATTTTCGGAGCTGCGCCTGAAGGCAACTTCGTAATCAAAACGCGACAAGGAAGCTGCGTAGCATTGGAGACGTGCAGAGGTCATACGCGGAATTTTTGTATGTTCATGGAAAATGCGCGTTAATGGCTGGTTGTTGGTTACTAGCTTGAAGTGTTGCCCATACAAGATCTGGTAAAAATATTCTACTGCGAATATGATTGCCAATGCTTCCCTATCCAACTGGGAATAGTTCTGTTCGGCCTTGGATAATGCTCTGGATGCGTAAGCAATTGGCCTCTCGATTCTGTCTTCCAGATGCGACAAAATCGGGGCAATTCCTGAACGACTGGCATCACAAGCAAGTTGAATCGGTAATTCTGAATTGAATGGCATTAGGACTCGCTCCGTTAGCATTTCTTCCTTCAACTTCTTGAAAGCTTCTTCATATTGAGTAGACCATCTGAAAAGTTTGTCTTTGCGTAATAGCTCTCTCATCGGAGTAGTCAGTGTAGACAGCTGTGGTACGAAGCGTGCGTAGTATGTCACAAGGCCCAGAAATCTGCGTAATTCGTCCAAATTCTTTGGTGAAGGCATTTGTGCAATATCTTCGACTTTCTCTGGATTCTTTGAAATTTTGTTGAATTGAATTATATGTCAGAGGAATAAAATTTCTGTCAATAAGAATTGGCACTTCTTTTCATTTAAATGTATGTCATGTTCATGCAATTTCTGCAGGCACGTTTCGAGATTTTGACATGTCTCTTCGAACTTTGTGCCATGCACGATTATGTCGTCAAAGTATTTTCCTGTCTTCGGGACATCTCGGAGAATTTGGTCAAGAATTCTATTAAATTCGGCAGGCGCCATCTTGATACTAAATGCCAGCCAATGAATTTCTACGTACCCCTGTGTGTTGAAATTGTACTAGAAGGTTCATCTACCATGACATGCAGGTATGCTTTAAATAAGTCCAATGTGCAGAAGAATTTTGAATTGCGTAAAAAATGAAGGATTTCTTCTATGTTCAAGATGGGGAAATGCGCTCCAGTTAATTGAGGATTGACGCCCATCTTCTAATCGACGCAGAGGCGTGCTCCTCCATCTGGCTTTGTGATAACGACTAATGGCGAGCCCATTAGCATGTCCAGCTCTTCTTCGACCCTTGGGCGTAGTGCATATGGAATTTCGCGCTCCTGGAAGAAAATTGGTTTTGCTCCTCGCGTAACTTCAGGTGGGTTTTGAATTGTTTGATGCAGCCAATTTTTTGCTCAAACAATTGGCGTATTTGGATTTAATTCGAGCCACTGTGTTGTGGCTATTCTGAAATTACTTGACTTGCCTTGGCTGAAGTTCTACACTATCTCTGAGTGCATTCAAGTCGATGTCCAGATTGTGAATCCATTGGTGCCCAAGGAGGGCAGGAAAACCTTCTGGTACAATGTAAATATCACCTTGCATTTGGCGCGTACAAAAAACGGCGTCAACTCGAACCACTCCGTTTGGAACAAAGGTATCCTGTGTGAAGGATTCGAATTTCATCTTGGTCCCGGTCATCGGATTGTTGAATTTTAAATGATTTGCAATATTCCTGGGAAGGAAGGTATATCTTGAACCGGAATCCACTTCAAATCGTACTGGAGAGCCAACTATATTAACTGTAGTACCGGTCTGAGTTCCTCGGGGTGGACGTAACATTGATTGGTACGATATTCCCTACATCCTCCGACTGAACTTCTACCTGGTGTGATAATGAACGTGTCTCTTTCATACGGGAGGATACACAGACTTTTGCAACGTGACCACTTTTATCGCAGCTTGCTCATTTGCGTGTATTGCGGTCTGTTTTACAATCTGCTGCACTGGGGTTGTTTTTGTCGCAGCGCAGGCATGGTCCATTGAGTCGTAGCTTTTCGTACGATACTCTCCCCCTGGATTGTGATCTTTGAATCGGTTGAAATTTCTTTTTCTCCGGTAGGCGATGCCTTTGAATCTTGTTGATATTCGTTGACGTTGAATCTTTCGGTGACTGCTTACTGAGTTCAATTAAATCTTATTTAGAAGCTTCCAGCAACAGGGCCAACTCCACAATAATACACAATAAACCACGCACACACACACAATAAACCACTCCACAATAAAGTTCTTGTTCTTTTGATTAAAGAAGGCGTTCTCTGATGTCATTGCTGATAATGCCTCTAATGAACTGTGCCCTGAGGAGTAGGTCTGCAACAGACGATTTGCAGTCACAGGATGCAATGAATTCACAGTCTGCTATTTCTGCCCGTAAATGTGCCACATAAGCTGCAATTGACTGGTCATTTGCCTGGTATTTTGAGAGGAATTTGTGTTGGACAACTAGTATACTCCTCTTGGGGGCTAGGTGGGTTTCTAGCATCTTCACAAGTTCATCGTATTCAAGATCAGAAGTTGCTTCCGGTGTTGCTAATGCAGCGATAGTGTCGAAGTTCTGCGGCCCGTTCGAATTTAGCAGTAACTGCGCACAGTACACCTTGTTGGCTTTAATGCCTTTCGATGTAGTTTTCGAACCTCTGCTTATAATTGCGGAATGATTCTAGCTGTGGGTTGAATGCATCGAAGTTTGGCAGTGGGGTTTGTATTGCAAGCTTGAAGTATTGGTGCTTTCTGCATTTGTAAATCGGTCAGTTTTTGCACTAGCATTGATTGAATTTGTATGAACTGTGCAAATTGTTCTGAATCCATCGTGATAGAAGTACGATTGCATGAGAGCTGTCACGTTTTTCCCATTTTAGGTTATGGTCCTTGTAGGAAAATGTGCGTTATTTAATCTCCTGGCGAACCCGTTGCTCGTAGGATTTTGCGTTCACCTCGTCGCCAACTATTGTATCGAAATAATAGGCATTGTTAACGTATATGTATTTACTCAGGGAACCTTTCAATATTCAGAACATAAGATACACACTCAATACTCGTTACTGATACAATGTAATGGCTTCCCGCCAAGCTCCTCGTCACCTGAGTTCCCATTCAGCAGATGGCGCTGTATCCGATACCACAGGGACTCTTCTCCAGATTGCCTGTTCGCATTCCTAAGCGCATTCGTGGCTCTATTGTAGACTGCTTTATAGGCAGGGGCATGTCTTCGCTGCCACATGTTCTGGGCTCTCCTTTTTAGTGCAAGGAGACGTTTAACCTCAATAAGGAGGTTTACAGGTCTTCGGTCGGTGCCCGCTGGAGGATTCGAGGCCAAAACTGCATCTTCGATGGTCCTTACAAATAAAGATAGCCCTTCATCATCTTGCGTTTCAGTTTTAAGAGCGATTTTTAAATTAGTAATAATAATCTCAATAAAACTACGTCTGTTTTTGGGAGTTAAAAACTTTATTCGACTCTGCGACGCATTTCGGCATACAGTACCTTCATTTCGCAGATGATTCTGAGCCAAAACATTTGGGTGCGAGCTTTATATATCCAGTGTTGAAGATGTTTACAATATGGGCGGTTTAAGTGTGTTAAGTTTTGTTCTCTTATTTATTTCTAATGCTTCTAGTAAATTTAGTGTTGATCCCTTGTCTTGACAGTGTAAGATTTTGTAATTTTTGTTAAAGTTATGTCCTTCTTCGTTTAGGTGATTAACATATTTGGAATTATCTTTATTTTTAACATAGCTTCGGTAATGTTCTTTGATACGTTCCGCGAAACTTCTGCCTGTTTGACCTACGTACATGCGTGGGTAATCCCCACATGTTAATAAATAAACTCCTGACTTCGCTCGTGTAAGGTGTAAGGTTCTCGGGTATGCTGATGACATAAAGATTTTCAAAACCATGAAATCTCTTGATGATGCGCTTGAATTGCAATGTACCATTGATATTCTCAGTAGTTGGGCTCTGAACAATAAGTTACTGTTATGTATGTAAATATCACTCAATGTCATATAGCAGGGGTAGGGAGCCACTTCGATTCACCTATAGGATCAATGATGAGCCACTATCGACCGTTGATCAAGTGCGTGACCTCGGTGTGTTGCTCGACACACGTTTGAGCTTTTCACCTCTTATTGAGTATATATGTAATAAGGCTTTAAAATGCTTGGATTTGTTCTAAGAACCTGTCAAGGACTCAAGAATGTAAACGCACTACATACCCTTTACCGTTGTTATGTAAGAAGCACGCTTGAGTATTGGTCTGTTGTCTGGTCTCCTTATTACTCATATCATAAGCGCCGTATCGAGAGTGTCCAGCGTAAATTTCTTAAGGTGATTTACTCTAAATTGAATGGGGTTTACCCTGATCACTCCACCAGTTATATTGAACTCTTACTGATAGGTCATTCGATTCCACTCGACGTTAGAAGAGAGCACTCTCAATTAAAATTTCTTCATGGACTGTGCAATAATCGGATTGATTGTGATGATTTGCTATCCTCAATCAGATTTTCAGTACCCTCTCACTCACTCAGGTCTGTTAGAACCTTTGATGTGCAATTTTGTAAGCTTAATTCATTACCACCGATTTCTCGTATGTCTAAGATAGCAAACGCCTTACTGTCTGACTGTGATATATTCACTGACACGATCAAAACTATCTTAGCGGACAGCCTAAGTAAGTATACTTAGGTGATTTACACATGTTTCTAATATTGTCTTATGTTGCTCACTGTTTCACTATTTTATTGTGTTTGTTATTTCTCTAGTTCTATATTATTATCGATTTTGTTTTGTTTACTTATTGTTAACTGTCTCTGTTAGTACTATAAAGGCACCTACTGCTATTTGTATTAACATTAAACATCAATAAACAAAAACAGCAGTAGCGCTTGGTGTGTCCAAATTCTTTGCATTTGGTGCATTGCACGGAACCGGATCTCCTCTAGGGATCCTCGACCGTGACCTTCTTGTTTACGATGTAGATCGGGTGAGGTTCGCCATTTGGAAGTTTATGATCCTTAGGTAAAATTTCGACCTTGGACATAGGCAGGGGAGCTTTGAATCGGTTTAGGATGTTAAAGACCCATTTGACAGAAAAATTTTTTTTCTGTTCGATCTATCATAATTTCTTCAGGATCCACTTTGCAATGTATACCCTTTATGACCACTCTTAACCCTTTAAGGTCTTTACGTTTATAACTATAGAACTCCTTGCAGTTGTCATCTAGCCATTTTGTGAGGACGGTATAGTCGATGCTGTTGGAGAGCTATACGTTGGTTTTGTGCAGCCTACCATTAATTAGGGCCACTATGTAGTAATCCTTCTCTATGAAGGATTTGATGGACTTGGCTAGTCCGTTGGAGTGTTTTCCCCGTATGTAGATAGGGGGAGGTTTGTGGATTTTTCTCGTCCGTGTCTTGCTCCAGGGGCAGGGCAGCGAAGCGGTTTTTGAGTCAAATCCTTCTCTCGTTCCGTATGTTGAGTGACCTCAATTCTGTTGTTGCTGTTTCTCTTTCGTTTGCGATCAACTATTTGGAAATAGCGCAATAGGCCTTTGTTTTCGTTGGACGCGGTTACCGAAAATGAGTCAACCATTACGACAGGTGTAAACACACTACTTGTGGAATCCCTGGCCACGGGACGGTTATGATCCTCGCTGGATACCACTATTGTAGATCCAGTGGGAAGAGCACTAGGTCTCGGCGTCGGGATTATGGTTCTGCCCCATTAGGTTGAGGGGCAAGACCAAGTTTCGCTGAAAACGCTCAAAAGTTGGTTAACCGGTTTGCTCTATCAAAAAACGCGTGCGTCCGCGAGGGCTGCTCGCACGTGACTAACAATTTTTAAAATATAAATTTAACCAATGCTCATCGAGAAGGTCTTGTCGAGTCCGCCGTGCAGAGCAAGTCGCGTGAACGCCGCTCCCGTGTTTTCACGCCTAACACTGGGAAGATCGCGGCCAATTCCAGAGAGTTTTGGCATGCAACAACAGTGCGCGTGTGGGCGGTGAACGCCGATTGGTTCGTGAGAATCTGCCGAACGTTGCGGGGGATGCGCCAAATTAGCAGACGGGCGTGTGCGTTTTGTGAGCCTTGCGCGCGTGCTATCTCCCGCAACGATAACGCCATGCCGATAGCCGGAATGAGTTACGTTGCGCTGCAATGGCAATGCACGGACAGGAGGCTTCGCCGCTCGCACGATCTCATATACAGGTGGCCCTGCTTTGCACGGACGGCGCGACGGGACCCCATCAAACCCCAGATGTAAACAGGGGTGCGACCTTGCCCGGCTGTCGTTTCGTGGCCTGCACAATGTAGGAATGATTCCGTCCAATTTACTTGGTCGACATATCTGGTGACAGGCTGTCGTGGTCATGTCTCGTGGGCCTGTGACTTAGAGGGCCTTGGCTTAACCGCCCGGGTCAAAGTGGGAAGGAAACCACTTAAAAAAGCTATCCCAACCCAAGGTAGGACAATACATGCCGATGGGTGCGTGGCTAGGAGGAGGCATAGCCGTGAATGTGTGAACTCCGGGGCATCGGGCGCCGCCCAGGTTTCAATTAGCCCGGTTGCAGTAATGCGGAGCTCTGCTGCAAGTGTTTTGCTGATTCCCTAGCTACTCGTGGGATTTCGAATGAACCTTATGAAATTTAAGGGCGAGGGACCCTCGAAATAAGAGACGATGGCAAGAGGGGTGCAAATTAATTTGCAACACTCCAAGGCCGCGTCTGCTATCCTGCTCAAATATATACCGACATTGCCTTGATCCAGGAGCCCTGGACACTAGGAGGAGCAGTGAAGGGGCGTAGCGGCACGGGCCTCAAGCTTATTCCGCCGAGTCCTGCCTGCATGCTCCGAACCTGCATACTCCACAGGGAACAGGTGAAGCTTATACCTCTCTGGCTGGATTTGATGTTGAGCGCGCAGTTGAGGTCGCTAGTGACCACCTTCTTTGTGTTGTTCAAGTTCGTTTATTGTAAATTGCGTTATACAACAACGTTGGCTAAGGAGAGCCACCCTTGAGAAGAACACGACAGCAC
>JAOEHK010014278.1:0-10977 GCA_025447835.1 Labidoglobus nevermanni | reverse complement strand
AAACTTTCGCGACCCCAAAATTTGGCATCGCGACCCCAAATGGGGTCGCGACCCACAGTTTAAGAAACACTGGTCTAAAGCAGTCTATTGCTCGGACTCCGTACGCACTCTGTACGCATTTCACACGCCTTCTTAGCCCTTAAACCATGCCTATGCGAAACAGCCGATTGCGACACACTTTTCAGATGAAACGTAGATCTTATACACGAATTTGCAGAAGTCGAGTTTAAAAGTCTTTGTAGTTGCTTTGCAACGCGTTTCGACAACACAGTGTGTTCATCAGGCAGATGACAACTATTGGGGGAACTTTATTTGGTGCGCTGCTGGAGCAAACAATAGCCCCAAAAAGGTTGCATGCCGATGAGGGAACTGCCTCGTGGCGTGGGTTGGTGCCGCCTGACTCCCCGGTTGACGTTGTTGAACCATGTAACCCCAGGGTTGCCAAGTGCCGGTAGCTGTTCTCTCAGCCAACTTTTAAAATGTGGTTAAAACCCTGGGCACCGCGATGAGCCGAGACGCCACAGCGAATAATATTGGGCCGAATGCATAAGACTCGAAGAACCAACATCCCCCTTGGCCGCTTAAATTCTCATCTTTTGTTTTTTTACTGAGCTCTTTAGATATTCACACAATAGGCTGCAACAAGGAGGTATGTTTTGCTTAGCGAGGCAATTTAGCCCAGGGATGAACAATACGCGGCCCGTGTATCAGTTTACACCCTTTCATATCATGCCGAAGAACGGTATTGAAATGAATGAAATACCTGTTTAAAATAAAGGTTGCAGTTATCAATAATAGCGTTCGAATGGCGGTGATCACGCGGACACGTGTCTGAGCTGCCCCCAATTGGACGAGAAGGTAGAAGGCAAGCCGGCATCGTAATTAATGTGAATGTCCAGCGGACAGAGGCTTCGCCGAACGAAGGAGATAAAGCGCAGATGTACCGTATTGTCCGATGCATAGAATGCTGATTTTACAGCTGCGAATCGCAGCCGCTGCGCCGCGTGTCGAACGTCAGTGCACATGGCTGATGCATTCGCTGCGAGCGCACGCCAGGCTACAGGTGCACTTACCGTAAGAGTGATTGCTTCATATCCAGGCCGCCGAATAGAAGTCCGCGTAACATGACGAAATAGCTGCTTCAGCACTCATATTGGGTACACTAGCGCATAAACGACTGCTTCATGGCCTGTCTCAGGGATCACCAACCTTTCCGAGCAAAACCCGAAGCTCAAAAAGAATAAAGGTCCGAGAAGAATCTCCAAAACGTTTGATACCACCTATATCAGTGGTTTTAAACCTCATTTGACCTACCACTGCCTTGCCAGGAAAAGTATTACTTGCCGCCACCAGGTTTATTCACTTGCAGTTATACTGTCTATTACCGGTGCCCTAAACCGCTTAAGCACCTATCAGTGAAATATTGGGAATCAATGATTTATATGAGAGTGAGATTCCGGGTACTACGACAAAATGCCGTTTCAACGTTCATTTTGGGTAAGCTACCGCCCAAAAACCTACCTTGATTGATCCTCTTTCATATCTTCATGCTATCTCATGGCTCAGCAATCTTTCAGAACCCAATCCGAAATAAGGAAAACAAATAAGTCACGGAAGATCTGCCAAAATGATTTATATACCACCTATAGTAGTGGTTGTGAAACCAATTTGACTTACCACCGTCTTAGTAGCTTAGTTGCTTAGTGCCACCAGGTTTATTCAGTTGTAGTTTTGCAGTCTATCCCTGGCACCCTAAACAACTGCAGCACGCACTAAGGGCCAGTGGTGACCACCTTGCGAATAATTCATTTAAATATGAGCCAGATTCCGCGTAAAATGACGAATTTCTGTTTCAAGATTCTTATTGGGCAACTGCTGCCCTAAAACCTACCTTCAAGCCCTATCTCAGGAGTAAAAAAAAGGGGTCATAGAATTATAGGAGCCTATACTAGTGGGTGTCAAATTTATTATTGCTTAGGGTCTCCAGGCTTATTCAGATACGGTTCCACAGTCCACCACCGTCCACTTGAACCGATGGAGCACAAAGGGTCACGTTGGGGCACGAAGTAATGATCCATTCCGCTACTGATTCGACTCGCTGGATATGGTCAATTGCAATCAAGAGCAATGGCGGCCAACCTGCCCTTTCTTCTTCTTCTCCTCCCCAGGCCTACAAACTACAGGTGCACGTCCTTCTCTTCCGCGAACGACGCACAAGAGCGCGGACAATGCGAACGAGGGGCAACTCGCCGACAAGTTGGCGCATGCAACGAGCGCAATCACCAGGCGGCCGTCTGGTAGCGCATCTGCTCCGGTCCGCCGAAGGGTGAGTCCCCTCGAAAGCGAAAAGCATCTGCCAACGTCACAGGCGCATCGCAATCGGCATTGTTGGCCGCCGCGGCCAGCGCCGAAAAAGGGAAAGTCGCATTGTAATCGCGTCCGTCAATCAGTCGCTGGGCTAGCATCACCGTCAGCCTTCGGTCTTCCGACTTCGTATGCGATGCGCCAGCTCAGCCTGCTGCTGCTGTTACTACTGCTCCTGCATTCGTCTATTATTCACGTCTCATTTGCATGCATAATTCGAGTGAATTTAGACCTGCCCGAGCTGCGATGGCGATTCGCATAGTTCTCGCTGTCTCTCTCTCTCATTTATCGCTGCGCGTCAAGTTCTAACTCGCGCTCCGCTTCGAGGAATCATTTCCGATGAAATGTGTGCACACAGCATGATCACGAACGCTGAATGGGCGATTGTCTCACTTTCAGCAGTCTCTCGGCAGCTTTGAAAGGCGAGTTAGGTCGCCGGGATCCCAGGGAGGAAAGCAATCCGGACACTAGAGGATCAGAGGTATGACAAGCCAGATTGCCCCCGGGGCGAGATTCGAGTTCAGGACGGATTAGAAGCAAGTAACCTGGCAGAAATCTCGCAAGAGGCTTCAGAACAATGAATCGGAAGTAAAAGAGGAACCTCAGCAGGTGTGTTTGCGGTCCAAGATACCACACGCATTTGTCTAATCTTTCTGGAGTGATAGCTCTCGAAGTTTTCAAAAAATACCACCACCACCTCCAAAATATTAAAATGTAAACTTAGTTGGGAAACACTAGCCCAAAGCATGATTTTGAATGTACATATATAAGAATGTATGTCGGTCCATCCAACCTACTGTGTGTTCTTGATTTACGCCTAAGAAACAAATTATTCGAACGAAATTGAATATTGGGCAAGTTCCGTGTGCTCCTGGGACAATGACATCGGGTAGTTAGATTTGAAAAACTTAATGGTTTGGAACTTATATGGAACTAGTGGAGTACCCAACGTTGCTTCGGCTTTACTACTATTTGCACATCTACCCGTCCGTCTGTTCTGCCCGTCCACCTGGTAGCAATCGATTGCCGACTTCTTCGACTTCTTCGGATCCGAGCCGTCGCTGTCATCACCGTTCTGCTGGCCAATGTAGCTAATCCACGTTTCCGCGCGCACCACTATTTGACTGAGGAATGCTTCACCTTCGCTGTTGAATCGCTCCATGAAGGCACATGCATACCACGTTCCTGGCGATTTCGTGAGGTCTTGCGCTTATTGGCAAAGATCTTAAACAAAGTCGTCCGCGACACCTCCGGAAACTGTGTGGAGGGCCCGTTCATCGTCAGCCCATGGCGCTCATGAAGCTTCGTCTGCACGCGTCCAGTTAGATCGCCGGTGACCACACCCGGACGGCTTGGGAATAGAGCCAAGGCTATTAATTAATGGGAATTTTATTAACTTCTTGCATGACATTAGTCGAAAAGAGGTTATGCTTGCATTCTTACTCATTTCTGTCACCATTCCCGATCCGAAAACCTACGTAGAGGTTTTCAATGTTTAGTTCACAGCAACAAATTTGGACATCTACACGTCCATCTGTTAGCAATAGGTTTGCAGTGTCGTGTACTGATGCCTACTTAATATGGCATGGAAAATTCATTCCCGTACGCATTCGGTCGGTAAACAATCATTTTTATATATAGAGAAAACCAACATTAAACGTATGCAACCAGGCGCCCGGGGAGAGAGAGCAAATGGACGCATTGTATTAAGGTCCAAGCAATGCAAGGTCCTCTACTACAAATAGACTGCTCATAAATATATTGGAACTATGCGAAACTGAGAAGAATTTTAATGTTCCAGCAATATTGCTGCACTTAGAAACTGGCGCTAAGGAACGCTAGTCGAAATGAATGCCGGGATCCAAAAGATTCGAATAGGAATTGGCTAATTAATTGCCTATTGGCATCCTCTGGGATTTCATTTCACGCTCATTTTCGCATGCGTTTTTAGCTCAACGCCCTTAACCCGGGATCTCCAGGCCAAGCTAGATCAACGGCAATGAAGGTCGTAGAATTCTTCAACCGTAGCAATAGCGAGAACCTTGAGTGGTGCAAGATTCATAAAATCTAGCCATCAATTTTGTGACTGTTTCTCCCATAAGTTTTAGTCTATTTCCATCGCAGCGAGTTCTGAATTTTGCTCGCCCCGGGGGGCAATCGCCATTCCTCAGATCCATTGCGGTCGCGTCCACTCGAATCAATTGTGCGGATATTTATAGAAACGCAGACAATTGGAGAAACTTCCTTCGCAATTCGACCGACAGATCACACTGCAGATTGTATATCCCACAATAACTACAAGTGATAACGAAATGACTGAAAGCACCAAGGTGCAAGAGTTCCTAACCAGGGAGGAGGGCGACTTAACTATAAGAGATACATCCATCTCAAACCTAACAATACCCTGTTCCTTTCTCACATTCGACATATTGTGGACTAAGGAGACCTCAGAAATATCCACAGCGCCTCCAAAGCAGCTCGAGGAACCTATATATGGCTTACAGTTTAACTGTGTCATTTGGGGCTACAGGGAAGCCCAGGCCCTTGTCTCAATTCCTGAAAACTCGGCCTAGGCTGAAAATCTGAAATCTGCTTCTCAGCTCAGAGGATCTGCCTTCGCCATGCCAGAATCCTGTGGAAATCGCTGCGTGCCTTCCGCTCCACTTGGTTTTAGTTCGCCGATGACCTCATGTTGCACTTCCGGCTCGCGTCTGGCTCCGGCCATCAAAGACCCCCACGCCACCCGCACCCCACTCCCGCACCACGTAATTCCTCTTCTGATCGATGGCGCGGACGCTTCCTGCTCCAGCTGCCTTCGGACTGGCGCGTTGGGGTAGTGGTCCAACGCACTCGCAACCAACTGGGTGGGCATGCATGACATTGACTGCATCCAAGGCTTGGGGAGCTGACGATCGCCGCGACGCGTCGCACTGGAGGAGTGCACGCAGCCGGGCTCAGATCGGGCATGAGGGCACATGCTTTGACTCTGCGTGCAACTCGGCTGCTCCTCCGACCTTCTCTTCGTCGTCGTCCTTCGTCCGCGTGCGTCGATCTCAGTCGGCCAACAATTTGAGTATCGCGCACAAAATGGCGCGAATCGGCACCGCCAGCGACGCCCACGAATTGCGGCACGGCCAGCGATCCATCACCCACATCTGGCCAATGTTGCAGGCCACTCCAGTTGTTGGCGTCGTGGCAATTTGCGAATGGGAGAACGAGAGCAGCACAGCTCGCTGAAGGCGAGACGGAGAAGGGCGAAACTGGAGCTGTGCACTGCGTACCTAGCGACGCCGGGCAGTGGGCCCTTGTTTGGCCGTTGTCCGCTCACCCTTTGTGAACAGGCGAACGCTGCGCCATAAGATGGCTGCCGGGCTGATGGGGCAGGTTCGGAACGCGTCTGGCGCGCTCGGCGATTTGCGCGAGCGAAAAAGAAATCGAACGAGCCGGCTAGGTAGGTGCATGGCAAATGCGTCCTCGAAGGAGGAGAGGCCGGGAAGACGAGAACGACGCAGAATGCGGCTGCCTGGCTGGCTGGCTGCGCTGCGGCGGAATAGAAACGGCATTCGGCACAGTGACGAGCGAGTACGGCTCACACGCCAGTCTGCAGTAAACCGACGCGCTACTACGCGAGCTGAAAACGTTCGGGCGGCAACGAGCGCATCGGCCGCAGCCATCCATCCAGCCGTCCGACCGTCCAGCGAACGCAACGAAATACAACGCCACGCATTCGCCGCTTGAGCATTGAGCGTGCAGGCGTCCGCCACGACCTGCTCGATGGCGCGTTTGTGTTATATTTAGCTGGCGTCGCCGCATCGGGCGCGTTAGGTAACCGATGGCAAGCAGGCAGCAGTGCGGCGGGATTATGCGTGCCGTGCGATTGCAATTGATCCGCAAGCGTCAACGGCGAGCCGGCGAGCGCATTGTGCACGCCAGTTTCCAATGGCGCTGCGTGCCAGGCGGGCGGGCATACAGTGCGTTCGTGCAGCATCGGGCGGACGCGCGCTCGCTGCTGAACGTACGCGCCGTCCTGAAAACGTCGGCGCTGGCCGAGGCGAGCAGAGCGCGGAGCAGCCATCGCTCAGTGTGCGCTCGCCCGCCCGCTCGCTCGCTGGCTGGCTCGTTCGACGTCGTTAACGATTCGCAAGCATAACATTGTAATCGGTAGCGCTGGTGCACGCACAGGGATGACGCCGCTGCGATGGCCGGAAGGCGCATGACGGCGCGCGGAAATGTCGGACGGGAGGAGGTAGCTGGCGGTGGGAGTCGGGCGCGCGCACGCGCACACAGGCGCAGCGTCGGCGGCGAAAATGCGCGTGGATGATAGCTGACCTTTTGAAATGTTCTCGTATGCGATCCTCTCTAATCGTATCGGGCAAGTTTCCGACCCAAAGGTGCCTAGTCTCTCTGACCATTGTGCCCTGGACACCTCATTGGATATATCTTGTTTTTCGGCGGGCACGACACGACAAAACACTAGACACACAGCCGCTGGCGCTTCATGGTGGTCGGCGGCGACGCGGAGGCGCACCAACCGGCTTAGGGCAGCTGGAGGGCACGCCGGCGACACATCGCCACGACGCACGGGAGAATCCACCCTCGTCCGCACTCGCGCGCGCTTACGACGCGGCGCCGGCAAGCACGCCTAGCATTTAAACGCGCGCACTGCAGCGGCCTCCAGGCGGCAGCGACGCAGATCGCGCGCAGCGCATTTCGCGGCGTGCCGGCGTCGTGGCAGAAGCGGCGGCCACGCGGCGGCAATCGCGGAGGGCGCGCGCGAGCCAATCGATCATACACGCGCGAATTCGGCGGACACGATGTCGGCGGGCGCGCGGCGGCCTCGCAGCCAGCCAGCACACATAGAGACGCGACGCGCCGCGCACGCGCACACGCACGCACGCACACAAACACAACGTCCGGCGTCGTCCTGCTTGCTGGCCTCCAGCTCAGGCCTGCTGCTGGTGCTGCTGCCGCGCTGCTGCAGCTCTCCTTCTGGCGTTTCGTCGTTTCGCTCGCGTTTGCGTGATGCGCATACACAACACACACACACCAACACACACACACACTACTGCTGCTGCTGCTGCTGCTGCTGGCAGAGGTGCGAGCGCATTTCACACAGCGTTGCCGTCGCTCCGCACAGGACTCACTGACTCCAGTCGACTGCGAGTGCCGGCCACGACGCACCGCGGTGCAGCGCGCTCGCAACGCCGAATGGCAACGAAGCGCGCCGAAGCACGCCGTCGTCGGCGATCGGCATGCGCTCGACGAGCGCGACGCGTACGTCGCTTCGCTGCTTGCGTCAGCGGCGAGCGCAGGGTTCGGCCGGCGGCTTCGTGCGACGCACGCAGCCAACAAAGCCCCGCCAGCGGACCGAGAGATCAACAGCACCCACACACACAGGCAGGCCAGGCAGGCACACGCACGCACGCCAGCAATTCAAGCTAATGTGAAACGCGCTACTAGCCGACGTGAAAACATAAGTCGGACAATTTTTACTCGCTTTTTGTTGCGCGCCTGTGTGTGTGCACTTTTTTCATTATTTTCGTTTGGTCGGTGCGCTTGGCGTGCGCATAGATTGCTCGCATACGTGCGCCGACCGCCGCCGCTGCAGCCGCCGCGCCTTGCAATGGCGTATTTGCTCGTTGGCGGCGACAGTCGCCGTTTGTTTGGCGTTTTCTGTATGCAACTGCACTGGCGACCTGCTCGCTTTGCATGCGAAAAAGCAGCAGCAGCCATAACAATCGGATTTTGGGCGAAACTGCTACGTACGCCAAGGTGCATGTTTCGCATTTTGTTGCTACGCACTGCATCCATGCCGAATCTGATTGCCTTGATTACGCATTCGCTAAATGGCGTATGCACGCTAGTGTTTGCTCTTTCAACGATTTTATCAGCGCTGTGCATTTGCAAAGATGCCGAATGTTGCGTATAACGCACCAACACGTATTTTATTAAAACATAAGTCGTCATCTGATGAAGACACTGTGTTGTCGAAACGCGTTGCAAGAGCAACTACAAAGCCTTTTAAACTCGACTTCGACAAATTCGTTTGCTTTTCAGAATGGAGTTGAAACTATTAAATGCCACTTCTATCAACTAACGTATTTTGTTGGCGAAAATGTGCTCGCACACACTTTCGCACCGTATCGAAGCCATATTTACCTGACGCAATTAGGATTCCACCATTTGTTAGGTTACGAATGTGGCAGCGACGTCCATCTGGCGAAACATAGGCACTTATGTTCAAGATGCGAGGCATGAGGAGGATGCGAGTGTTTCATACTTGCCTGTTTCGAAATATAATCAATATGCTGGCTGGCTCGACGCATTGATGAATGCTTTGCCTCGAAAAAACCACTGCGGGAGGCGTCACTGGCAGCGCCATCTATTCGCAGCCGTACACATTGGTACACTGTTATCAATTGTTGCCATGCCTCTTCTGCAATCGGACTGGGCCGTTCTGACTGCTACGATCAATACGATTCCTGGTCCTTCATTTCCCATCGAATCCTGCGATTGTCGCTGCCTTAATCCGCAATGTAATTGGGATGTGGGTGTATTTCTTAGAATAATTGAATGCATATGGCGTCTGAACACTCGTATGATAACATTCTAGACTTTATTCATTATTGCAATGTCCTACAGGTCGCCTTATTACAAAGTTCACGTATTGTAAATAAATACGAAAATTGAAGGCGATTGCGGCTGGTGATGTCAAAGTAGATGCTCACTTTAGAATTTGATTAGAATCGGTTTACTTGAAGCAGACGCCATGTGGAAGAAATGGCTTTGAGATGAAATCGTTTCATTACAATGCCCATATGAGCCTGTTGCAACTAGCTTGGAGGGATGATAGCCTCCTCCAATCAGCCAGTACACAGCATCCAAACACTCAGCGAAATGAAGTACTTGACTGTAATCGTGTTCTCAGCCATATAATGCATGCAACTCGCACAAGTGGAGAGCCCTAACGAATACCACGCTCACTCCAGTCACGTTGCAATACTGCAACCCCAAATTGAGGACGCTGCAAGTCGGACAAATCGCGCATGATTTTCATCAGTCCTGATCGATACTTGCTCTTGCGTGTGAAAGATACCGTTTTAGTGCAATCAATTCATTGTGGGATTCATCCAAGTCACTAGGCTCATGGGCCACCTGAGTTACCGCCCGGTTACCAAGGGCCTCTTAGTTTGGAAGGGAAGATAGGATTGGGTTTCTTTGGATGTCAACGATAACGCTGTGCCAGGGATTGAACCCAAGTCAATAGGCACGTGGGCACTTTTATTTTGAAAGGGAAGATAGGATTTAGTTATTGGTAACGTTGTATTAGGGATTGAACTCGAGCCACTAGGGTCGTCGGCCATCTGGGTTGCCGTTCGGCTACCGATCGGTTGTTGAATACTTAGCGATTTGCTTCGAATCTATTGAAGGGCTCGCCCTTGATCTGGCGAACATAGCAGTGGTCGGCAGACGCGAGAAATTCGCACGCTTTCAGCGACTTCAACTTGTCCTCATTGCTCAGCTTAGGCGGCGCGCGGATCGGATTCCACTTGCTCACTTTGTTCTTGTTGGCGAGCATTAGGCCCATGACCGCCAGCGTCATCGGCAATTCGTGACTGTCCATTGGGGTCTCCATGAGACTGACAGCAGTGCTGAGCATCTCGCCGGCGTGCATCGCGTCCGCCAACTCGCCAAAGTGCTCGAGGTAGTTCTGGAAGAGGAACTGTACGATGGTCAGCGGATGGGCGCTCAGCTCGCCAATGAGCGCACCCAGGTCGCATTGAATCTTCCTCGTCGTCGGATCCACTTTCGGGTTGAGTACTCGCCCAATGGAGTGGAATAAGCCGAGCGCTTCGTCCTTAAGCTTGGCTTTCAGCACCACCGACTTTGTCCGCTTCCTCCTTTTACTGCCTCTACGGACTTCAGCGCTTTCCTCGATGACCGCCGGCATGCCACCAGCAGCTAGCACATTAAGTGCAATAATTAGAGCAGTGTTTCTTAAAGCGGGTGCCATAAATATATAGTCCATGGTTCCAAAATGCAATACACTTTCAAGTATAAAAGAGCAAATGCTTGAATAGCTAAGTCAGGCCTGGCCAACCCAAATGATCCTACGGGCTCCGGATCTCCGCGGGCCGCACTGTTATGAGTCATACATTACCTGATTAATTCTTCTCAATTGTTGTTGAACTAGGTGAATATTCAAATATTGTAGTCACAGCACAAAAATAGTAATTTGCAAATCAGCACTTTCGCTAAGGTGTTCAGACACTACGTTTAAACAGTACTATATTGCAATAAAGACTGAACTGAGCGCTAGAAATCTAGGAATAGCTATGTCCAACATTGCAACATGCTGTAAAAATTTATGAAACGAAAGGCAACGAACGGTCAATGGGGAGATGTGGTATCTGGAGTACACATGTGCGTACAACTTCCACATAATCCGCATTGCAAAAATGCGTTAAGCAGGTATAGATTTTCGTTCCAACAAGGGACAAGGACATGACTATAATGATCTCCTGTCCTGCGGTGATGTGGACTCGTTGGCCACTCGGCGAGTCAAGGCTCAGTTAAAATATCTGCATGGCTTATGTAATAGCCGGGTTGACT
>JAOEHK010014267.1:0-10980 GCA_025447835.1 Labidoglobus nevermanni | reverse complement strand
CAACTTTATGTGAATGGCCTTGGCCAAATAAAAGAGCGTTAAAGCGAAACAGCGTTAAACGGAGCAGCGTAAAGCGGAGCCTTAGTGTACTAAGATTTCTTCGAATAATTGAATGTATTGAGGTTCGACATCGAGAGGCAAAATATGCGCATTGTGACATTGCGATTTGTCGCGCGTTCGAATGACATGACAATGAATAAAGTAAACTAAAGCCCTTGTGGACTGAAAAGCCACAAACTGGCGGCACGCACACACACGCAGAACACATACACACAGCCAGAGGCCGACGAGATGCACAAACTTGTTGCACGGCAGCGCGCCCCTTTTGGCGGCGCCTCTCGCTCAACCCCTATCTCGCTCCCGCCCTCGCCTGCTCGCAATCGCAATCGCAATGAGAGCGCGAGCCGTATCAGCATACATCACATCAGTCAGCCGCACACGGCGGATCGCAATCCTGCCCTGTTTCGCACACTATTAACCACCGAAAACGCAAATAAACGACGAAAAACTATTCGCAAAAGGAAGGGAAGCGGAATCTCGTACATTCCCTTGCCTGCAAATTAATTACAACACATTCACCTCTTCGCCTCCAAACAGCGGAGATTTAGTTTTACACCAAAAAAGGCAACCCCACAATAATTCACGTCCCTTGGTCCATTACTTACATTGCCCCATAAAGCTCCTTATTCGCGGATTTGTTAAGCAACACGATTCCAGGTTCAGAAAATTGTAAATTCTGCAATAATTGAATGTCTGAATGTCGTCGTTTTCTTAGAAAGATGGCGACGTGTTGGGCGGCCATTTGCTGAACGAATGTTTGTTGGAAAAATTAATGCCTACCGTCGAAATGAGCTTCGTGCCAACTTGTTTTCCGGCCATTTTTGCGCGCTATTTGAGTTGGCGCTGCCATCTGCGATTGCCGAGATTTGCGTTGGCGCAAACTTTACAACTTTTGCCTAATGAAATCGGAGAAAACGGCGAGATTTTTCCGGTTTACGATTGTTGACGCTGCTGCTGCTGCTGCTGCCCACTTCGTCCATCGAGTGAAAAGACAAAAGGAGGAGGACGATGCAAATCAGGGCTAGTAGGCAACAACATCTCGTAACGTGCACCCGTATTCTCCCCTCGAATCCGTTGTAATTGCGACAAAGGGTTGCGAGATGCGCGCGTCTGGTCATCTGCTCTCAGCGCTCACGTGCTTCCAAAGACGACGATTTTCTGCATTCTAATCATGGAATTTAGCATAATTCATCCGTTGCTGCAACTGCTTGCATAACCTATAACACTCCACTCACATTCAGATAGATCACACAACGAAAATATAAGATATCTTTATAGCCTTGGGTTTCCTATTGGAAGGTTAATGTCCCAAAACGAAAATCTTTGCCCTTTCTTTCATAATTTACAACATTCTGTAATTCGCGAAATTCCTTTCGTGTTGGATCGATTCCTGAGGTCGAAGCAACACAGCAATTGACTTTCCACCATTGTTACTGCAACAACCCTGAAATTAAAGCAAATAGGAATATCTCAGATTTCACAGAAGGAAGTAAACTAAAGTAGTCGGTTCTAAATCAAAATTATTGTATTTCCGAAAGGTTTCGATATTAAGCCATCATTGGGATGCCAGAAAATCAGAGTAATTACGGATTGTTGAGAAATTTGACTATAAATGAGTCATTTCCCGTCAAATTAGAACCGTTAACTTTATTTTACATCCTTTAATGATGTTCTATGATTAAAACACGTTTCCTGAAAGTCTCTGGCTAAGAAAACTACGTCATGACAAGTTTTTCTAGGGACTTTGTACTTTTGTACGATATATCGGGATATACGGTTTACCCCTATACGAAATATGGAGATTCTACAATATTTACTAATGAAAATTTAGGTATTGATGAATGGCAAACAGAATATCCATCAGAAAAGCAATAGGAAGTCTCAGAAGAAACTTGAGAGTTTGCGGGTTAACGGAGCCAATTTAGGCAGGACGAGAACATCCCTGCCGCGAATTGCGAGGGTGCAAAGAGGCACATATGAGAACATTATTGACAGCAGCAGCAGCAATTGTGCACTCGATTGCGCGCTGCTTAAACTTCCTAATTAGTTGGTGCGGCGGAATGAAGACGCCAAATGCAGGGCGCCCCCCCCCCCACCAAATTCGTTTGCAGTCGCACCTGTCAGCAGATCCATCAATACCACAGCTGCAACATTTTATCTTGTTGATCTAACCTTATCCAACCTAACCTAACTAAGCAGCGTGTGTCTAAGCCAGGAACCGACACCCTGCAGCTATTTTTAGACATAGGGCGGCTGTATTGCACATTATCACATTTGCTGCAAGGTTACTGACCCCGGCCGTGAAGAAGATTGCCAGTTTGATGAATAGTTAATGGGTGCTGTTGCTGCCGCTCTCTTTCATTGATTTTCCGAGTCACGTGCACCTATTATCTCAGATTTTCGACTGGCATTTGATTACTTTCGATGACTCACAAGACGGTGCCGATCCTAGAAGTGAAAGGTGTAAAACTTGCGTGTCTCCTCTCGCCATTCGCGGAGTCTTTTCATTTTTCTCTCGCTTCTTAGATCGCGGCCGTGACTCTTCGGCCGCCAGCAGCAGTCGTGGATTACTGTAAATTCGAATCATTCTTATGCTCGGCCATTGCTGAATAACAGCACCTCTAAATTAATACCTCTTCCTCGTCCTGAGAAGTAGCCGAGCTTCGCTCTCAATTTCGAGCATTGCACAACAAACGATGAAAATCACATCGAAAATGTGTTTAAATCCGACGCGAATGATAAGAAAAGGCTCTTTAATTGCGGTCATTGCCACAGAGCGGAGCCACCATCAGCAAAACGAGCGTCTCCGAGTATCTCCGAAAGGACCCGAGCGCATATAAAAGGTGTCCCAAACACAGTTTTATAATTAAAAATCATAATTTTTTGATTGATTATAAATCTTAATATTCTTAATATAGAAATCTTAGGTGATTTCTGGGACACCCTATATTACTACTGTTCAGCTATAAATAAACGAACAAACGATAAGTTGGATGACAAGCATTTGTTTAACGCTCAACGTTAGTTAGCCCCCATCCCCTATTCGGTCAACTCAATTCTGATATGACATCTCGTCAGATACATGAGCAGATGGCGTTTCAAACTGGCCTAAAAGAGGAAATAGAGTTAAGCACGCACGTGAAGCAAGTAAGACACCCTCAAGATGAGAGGCTGCGACAATAAGTATTGTAAAGTTGCTATCGGTTTTCAAAGTATTTGCTCGGCAAGCAGCGAAATGAAAATGCGCAAGTGGAAAGTTGAGCTCGTCTTGAGGAAATATGAATGGAGAACAGTGCGGGGCGGACGATGATAACAAACGCAACTATGCATTGTAGCTCAAGCAGTTGCGCTTCACCCCGAGGAGCAGCCACTAAAAGTTCGCAAATAGAATTATCGAGCGCATGCTTTATGCAAAATCCGGCAACTTGCGCCGCCGCTCGGGGAGAATCGCCCTGCTAAGTGGCGTAATAATCGTATTTCATATAATGGCCGAATAAACGTCGCACAATTGCGTTATGCGCCCGTCGACGATTTGCGCAAATCACGCCAAGAGACGCAATTCCTACTTCTTTTCGCCATTACCTTCTCGCCATTAGGAATCGCAAGCAAAAGACTACGCAATGAGCGGAACATAATTGCAAAAGCACAATTTATCCCGCCAGCCGCAAGACGAATTCCATCTCCAATCATAGCAATTCAGATTGTTGCTTTAACACTAAACCTACCAGCATTTCGTCTATACCTATTCTTACCGCGCGCGGTCAAATTGACCACCTGCTGAAAAAATAGCAATTATGTCTTTTAATGCACAAAATAAATCCTTTATTGTTAAATTAATAATATAAGAGCTACTTTCCTAATAATTAATTCAAATTTTGCGAATTTTCATTGAATATGCCTCATATTGTAGAAATGATGACAACTTTACGAATTTGTAAATGCAGCCTTCTTTAGATCTTCTTATCAAATCTATTGAACCACATAACTCCAATAAATTCATTTCTTCTCATTGTTTTCGAAAATAAAGCAGGGACAGAATTCTTGTTTGAGAAATAAAAGACATTTAAATTTTTTTTTCACATGTACCGGAGCTATATTGCACTCGAATAATTCTGCCGAGTTTCGTTTCCTTTCGCTTCTAAATACTTCCCAGAACTAACTCATGGACGCCCAACTCAATTGAAATGTTCTTTCAGAACATGTCGTTTACCATGTCTTGTTGGGCCTAGCTTCTCCCTAAAAAGGATATACTGCACTGACTGGAAAAATATATTTTTATTTCCAGTTCCAGATGTTGATATATCATATTTTCCTCTGCATTGTGCTCCTCTGACTGAAATTTTACTTATTTCCATGTTATTTTACGTTTCTAGATTTTTTTGTATAACATTTTGAAATCGGTGTCGCTCGCTAGATGTCGCTACACTAGGTTGCTTTTTAAAAATTTCTTTATATTTTGAAATCCTTTGGCATTTACCAAACAATATTTCACTATTTAATTAATAAAAAAAAAGTTCAAAGAGATGAAATCTGAGCTTTGGTATACATTGGAACCATTGACATGCAAAGTTACCAAAGCGGTCAATTTGACCGCTCTGGTAGGTTTAGTGTTAAGCAGACGGTAGTTGCTTTACAACACGGGGACGTGGTAAACATACCCCCGAAGATGACTCGTTAGAGTCGAAACCGATCGGGATCTTTTAATATTGGAATAAAACATCTTATCACTTTGGAGACTGGCAATTTCTTCTCTCTCTTCTCATCGAATTCTATCTTGTTGAGGTTATCTTCGCCCTAAAACCGCGAATGACTCGAAAACAATGCATTCGCCCAAAGTTCTCAGCGGAATGACAAACACAATCATATCGAAACGTTGTCAATTCCAAAGTAATTAGACTTTTAGCAAACTTTTATCATTCAATCTGCGCATTCATTATAGATAATGAGTTATCTTGCAATTTACTAATTGTCATCAATTATTCCACGATTACAAAAAAGGCATGGCAAATTAATAAAATCCAAAAAAGGCCCGGCTGTTGTTTTTGCGTAAAATCAATTTGACTAATTCGCCGCTAATTTGCAATAAATAATCTCGAAAAAGAAACAAAGCGCATGCGCAAATAGCGGCAGCAGCGCGTTCATTTGATGACTGGACGTAATTCGAGGCGAAATGACGTCAGGTCATGTGCGAATCGGCACACGGAAGTGAACAATTGGCAATTATGCGCATTGTGGCATTTCGTTCGGCAGACGGCGGATAGATGTCGCTGGTCGGCGCGCATTGCTCATTGCCTGACATCATCGCCGCGACTCACGTTCGCATTATGTCATCGGTGACCTTGCGCGCATGCGCTCAACTGCATGTGAATTCGATGTCTTTATTTAGCTAGTCTGCCATGCATTGCATGGTTGCCTAATCATCGTCGCTGATAAATCGCGCGCGTTTGGCAAGCATTTGCCAGCGGGCGGATGCCGAAATGAATCACGCAGTGAATCAATTTGTTTGCACAAACATTTAATTTTATTGCGAAAATATGTGCTCAACATATTTGCCAGCAAAGCTGCCGCGATAATGCGTTTTTCATTTGCCGCATTCGCTCGTCGGTAAATTAGCGATCGTGATCAATGCGCTCGCCGAATGCGGCATTGCGGGGGAGGGGAGGGGTGAGGGCGCTGCGCAATAAAATGCGGCTGATGCGATATTTATTCGTTTGACGAGCAGCGCACTCGCCGAATTATTTAATTGATTCATAATTCAGGCGCTTTTATTGCGCTTGCTGCGCAGCCGCACTCAATTTCCTCACTCAGATCCATAAAATTGGCGTTTTTTTGATAGCGGACACCCAATGGCACAAGCTGCAATAATTTGAATCAATAAAACATCATCATTTCGATGACTATTACATGTTTCAGCGAATTACCTTCATTTCTACACAAATCGATAATTTACAGATTCCTTCTCTTACTCTTATAATCAACATCGTTGTCAAGCAATTTTGATTCGCGATTGCAAGCAGCGGATTATTTGCACACGAACGAAATTCGTGTCGACTTTGTGGGTGATTTATGCTAAATGTTGACGCGATAGCGAAACTGCCCGCTGTTATTTATTACGTTTTATTACACATGAGGGAAAACGGACACTAAATTTTAATTGGCTGCGCGCGCAGATCGCCATCGAAAAAGCGGCGCAAATTTAGACGCCATCATTGCTAACACCCCCCACCACCGCGTCGCGATTCCGCGCAATTGGCGCGAATTTACGAAAATTATTGCCGCGCACCTTTGCAACGAATTTATTGCTGAATTATGTTGGCTGCAGCTGTATCCAGAGATAATAGATATTGGCGCGCCTGCATCCCCCCATTCGCGATCATCCCCAAACGAAACGGTAAACACGCCAACAATGCGCTCATTCCGCTCGAGATTTGCATACGAAACTGGGCAAAACGCATCTTTCCGGGCGTCATTGTTCGCCGCAAACTGGTCCAGATGCTGCTGGCCAGCAGCTTGATCTTGAACCGGTCTTGAGCGACCGACCATGTGGTCTCTCTCGGCTGTTTCTTAGGCGCATTGCAATTTCTTGTCTGAACGGCTCTCGCTGTAATGGCTCAGCTGATAATGCATCTCTGGTTGCCTTGGCAACGTCGCAAATCGCATGGCCGTTGCTGAAATTGCGAACCCATCTCAATCAAATTTTTCCCGCCCATTCTTCCACCCTTCCTGCCACCATCTCGCCGCTTTGTTTTATTCATCATCATATCGCAGCATCCCATGCACTCATCTCATGCATGCCAAGTTTGCATTATGCTTGGATTTGCATTCGAGCGCATGCGCATTACTCATCCGCCCTGATTAATTGCCCTCATCATGCGACCAATGATTAATTGTCATTCTTCGAGCCAAGTCGTCGTTTCAATTGTACGCGCATTCCTCATTTACCACCCGTCCATTGTTTTTGATGAGCGAATTGAGAGACTTACGGAATGTTTACCCCGTCCCTTTGATTCGCCCGTGAACTGCTGGGCTATCGATTGTGCTGATACGCTGTAAATTAAATTAATTAACCAATCGCAATTACGTGTAAATAAATAATTTCCAATTTTCGCGCGAATCGCGGAAGTTGGGCATTTTCCCCTCATTTATCACATCCCTTAATGTTGCAATTAACAGTGGATAGTGATAACTGGAGAGATGCTGGAGAACGAGGGCCCTGAGGCTGGGAATCTTACTAAAACGTGTCGTTTAGGAAGAGCATCATAAAACGTGGCGGGAAACCCTCAGCGGGTGAGATATAACACGGATGAGAGCAAAGGGCAAGTGAAATAGCGAGGAAAACTAAATAAATTTAACGAGGTGTAACAAAGTGATTGTTAGGAGTTTGCCGCAAGACGCCACCGCTCACGCCGTCTGAGCATATGCATAGCGGATTTATATCCAGATCGCCACCCCCACCATCACCACCACCACCACCATCCACACTGTTTGAGGGCACAATGCACTTCGCCTTGCCATCTCGCGGCCTACTTTACTAGCAACATCAAGCGCAATGCGGTCATTCTCAACCCCCACCCCATCCCCCTCCGTCCCGCTAAGCGGCAGCAATTGCTGATGCATGTGACAATCAAATGAATACTGATGATGATTATGACTAGCTCAATATCAGACCATATGTCAGCGCTCCGAATACGGAAACCGCGAATATAGAGAGACGATTAGCGAATAGCGAAAGCGCGTATAAGGAAACATGTAGCAATGGTTTAGGTTTGATGGGGCATTCATTAAGTCAGAGGGGTGTTGTTGATCTGGTGGATGCGCGGTGTTTACTGTTTTGTTAAGAAATTAGGCAATTAGTTAAGCTTATCAGGCTTGCACAAAGTGCAGGCGACCCTTGCTCGCCGAATCGGCTATAACTTGCGATGATTGCCCCCGTAACCCGAGACGGGCCGCTAAGCGAATTGAATAATTAGCGCAAATTGCGGCGCAGCTGCCGACACGTTCGCCTATTGTTTCATATTGCGCATTGCGAAAGCAGCTTTTCGTTCACAGTATATCGCCCAGTTTCAAAACATCATCATCATCATCATCATCGTCAATTGCAAGGAGGAAGAAGATGTAACGAAATCATTCGGAACGAATTACGGCGGGAAAATGAGCAAAAAGGGCGGCGAAAAAAAGGGTCAAGTGTGAGGTATACAACGATCCAACAATTGATAGAACATATGAAAAGGGAAGAGGTTTGCAGAAGGAACGCAGTTCGGGAAGACTGAAACTGAAAAATTGGAGAAAAGGGCTAATTTTAGACAAGTCTCAACTTTCTTAAGAAGCGACCAGGTCGCACTTGGATGCTGGATGCACTTTCGCAGACGATTTGACTAGAACGAACCCGTTATGATAAAAGCCAATATCGCATCCGGTTTAGTTTGGTCGCCTGCGCTCTCCCAACTTCCGGTATTCCTCATTCGCTGCTCTAATAAAACTTGCGAGTATTGCGGTTTGTTGATTTTAATAGTGTAAGGTGGTTTTCTTCCTTTTCTGCTTTTTAATTTTTCCGACACTGTGGGGTTTTGAGCAAAGAGATGACCCTGGAAGTCGCAGATACTATCGTAGAATTTGAAACTATATCCGTCGGCCAGGATTGAACCCACGACTGTCTATTCCGAAACTGAACACTTGACCACTAGGCTACCGAGTGATTGAATTGTGCATTTACTATTATTTTAATGTGACCCAGATCTGCATTCCAGAGAGCGATATTAATTACCAAATAATTATTTATTATACTAGCAAATAGTCGTAAATTTATTTTAGCCTCAACTTATATTTTATTGCACTGTGATAGATAATTAGGGGAATTTTATAATAATTTCAAAATAATAATTTTCAAAGTTATGCAAATACATCCAGAGATAGATTCGTCCTCGGAAAAACTTCATGCAAAAATACTATAAAATTATGAAACTTGTTATTGCATTTCTCTCTAATATTGTTCATAAATCATCTAAAAATGTTGTTGCATATCGTTAATAATTAACAAGCAATAATATTTCATGCAATTATAATGATTAAGTTCATTTTAGATTCAATTGACGTATTTGAAATTCAAAGCAAAAACTTGTCTAGACACAAGGCCTTAATTAAGCAGTCAGGACTCTCGTTGCAGACCCAATTGCCGCCCCATCGGGCACATTACAGCCACTCTACAACCCATTACTAACGCCAACACTTAACCCATTGTAGGTTTCGCTAATTATTGTCCCTCAGAACTCAGGTACTTTGGGCAGGTGCAACCGAATGTGCAAATGTTTTCAATCCTCAATTTTGTTATTTTTTATAACAACCCTAAACTACAATTCCAAATGAATGTTCGTACCATAGAAATATGAATAAAAAACATTCCATATTTGAATTCTCCCCTTAAAAAATGCACTATTATTGACTGCCTCTCTCCACTCTTCGAATGGGCATACGGATGATTGTTTATTTGTAATTGATTGAATTGTCCTCCATTGCAGTGCAAACAAATAAAATGATCGCCGGATATTCTGGCTGCGAATGAAAAAATCAGGATGCAACACTCGGAAAAATGTGCAAACGTAATTTAATTAATGGGCGAGAGTTGACGCAAAGTGCTGGGGTTTTCCCTCTGGTACGCACATTCACCCCCTCCAGGAACACCACACAAAAAAAGCGATTCGACGTTAGATAGCGTTGCTGTAAATTAGCAAAGTACTCTGCTCGCATGTATGACCTGCCTGGATTTGCATATTCATTAGGAAGTAGGAAACGTGAAGGAAATCTTCAGCGCAGATGGCGCGCCTGTCATTCGCTGGCACAAAGCGGAAGAAGAAAGAAACCAGGCAGACATTCAATCGCAGCACGTGCAGAGATGAACGAAGAGAGGTCGCGTGACCAGCAACACCAAGATGCTGCGCTGTGAGGATGCTGAATTGCATTCTCACGACGACTGCGGCCGCAGAATGGAAACAAGAGGCTGAATGGCGGCGCCACCGTCGCCGCATTCTTGCGCGCCATCAGGGTGGAATAGGAGTCTGTATTGAAATGCGTTGCGAGCGCCAACAGGGCACAAAGCGAGTCAAACGCAATTCAATAGCTGTTTCGATTTAGATGTAAATTTAAGCGCACTAAAAACATGCCCATTTATCAATATTACATGCCAATGCACCTACCTGCATTCCTATTTAGAGCTGATTGCGAAATCGACTTGCTCTCAGATCAAATGAGTCAATTACAAATGTTCTAATCAATTCATTCTTTGCATACCTTCATTTTGCCAGTTATTATTTCACCAACAGAACAGCCAGTGACATCTATCGTCTATAAGTGAAAATTGATACATATAAGTGCACTTAAAACATGCCCAATTATCGCCATCCAGATGTCGATTCGTTTCAATTCAGTCTCTAGAGATTACTATAGATAACTAGAGTAAAATCCCGATTTAATGAACTTCAAGCGAGACGGATAAAAACGTTAAATCGGGATTATTCGCTAAATCGAGATGTTGTCATGAGAAAAGAAGGTCTCGTTAAATGTTTACACAAGTTTATACAATATACAGAGGTAAACCATAAAAACACTATATAAATCTCAGTTTTGAAAATATTTATTTTAGTCTGGATGTTAAAATAGTCAAACGTGTGCTATCTATAGTTAATTCAATATCGTGTAATGCAACAGATTTCCATTAACGTTTAATTGCGCTAAGCAATGACAATCTACATGATTCATACAATGTCAATATCAAATTTCTACGAATTTGCCCGCTTGCAGTATTACAATAGTGTTCACAATACTCGCTACAGCGAACACGTCATAAAACTACTGTCAAACCTGTCAAAACCGATACACTCGGGAGAAGCGTTTTGTATCAGATTTGACAGGTTATCGGTTTTGACA
>JAOEHK010014256.1:0-10982 GCA_025447835.1 Labidoglobus nevermanni | reverse complement strand
CGTTTTCGTGCCCAAAACGCTCAAAATCGCCAAATCTGGGATTTCGCCCACGAAACGCCCTATTTCAGTATAATGTGCCTACCTACACCTACCTCAGATTTATAGTCATGCTTTATTTCGTCCAAAATTGCCTGATGCTGCCGCCGGACATCATCCAGAATCGCATTGTGTGACACTATGAGCTCATCTTGCCGTTTATCCATATCGTGGCTGAGTTCCTTTTCTATGTCTTCAAACTTCCGCGCAAACGATCGTTCCAGTTCATCGCTTCGAAGCTGGAACTCAGTCTCGAGTCGCACCGTCAGTTCTGCCTTTTTCTCACCCAATTCCGCTTCAAGTCGGACGCGCTCTTGTTCCAACGCCCTCAAGTTCCTACTTTCCATTTCCTTTCGCAGATTGTCCAACTCCTGCTTGATTTGCTCCTCATACTTTGCTTTTTCCGAGGAAAGTATGCGTCCCAGCTCATTTTTCTGAGATTCTTCTAACTCCTGTCGGAAGCGAACGATCACCTCGTTATTTTCATCCCAGATTTCCTGTTTCATGCACTCGAGTTCTTTGTCCGCCGAGTTCTTGATTCGATCCAGAATCGTCTGGTTATCCTCGCGCAGTTTCTCCGCCATATTGTGATGTATTTCATCCTCCTCATCTTGCACCTGCAGCGTGGACTTTTTGCTCACATTTCTGTCAACGCTCTTTATGATCGAGTCATCTTCCGAGTCCGATATGCCGATGCTGCTGCATTCCGGATCAGTCTTCGTCTTCAGTTTGACGAAATCCTTCGGATTCGCTTTAATCACCTTCAGATTCAATTCCGTATTAGTGTTTGGCACAGTAATGTCTTCGAAAAGAACCGGCGCAGTGTTATCTTTCGGCGGCAGGGAGAGGTCCAGAGAAAAGCGCACATTCTTGCGCTCCTCATCGTCCTCAGTTTTTCCATCCAAGATGAAACTTCGTTCCCTTAGGATTCCTTTCGGTTGTTCTTTGGCATGTGTTGACGCCTCGCTGGGCTCTCCCTCGGTGTGTTCCGGGATATCATCAGGATTGTCAGATGCATTCTTCGACATTGCGGGCTTGCCCTTCTTGAGGAACATGTTTCCATCACGACTGAGTTTAAATTCTTTTTTGGGACTCTCTTGCAACTTGTCAATTTTTTCATCGAAACTACTCGAGAGCGAAAGCCCAATCTTGCGTTTCTGTACGAAAGACTTGATCGGCTTCTCTTCCGATTTCTGCCGGATGAGTTTGGAATTCAGCGGGGAGAGTTTCGAGTCCTTCCTTCGTGCGCCTAGTCCTACAAACGGGGTGATAGGCGCTTCCTCAAGACTAGGCATGTCGTCGCGCATTATGGTTGCATCATCATTCTGAGCGTCACCCAAACTTTGCGATTGACTCTCAGAGCGCCTCTTCCGCACAATATCCCGGTAGATCTCGTCGAGTGGATGCTCCCATTGCGTTTTACCCGTCGCGTTATTGAAATAGTAATAGGACTTGCTTTTGTCATCTAGGCTGTGAGAGGATCGGAATTAGGACCCGTTGACTGGTGGTTAAGGAAGCGCACTTACACAGGCTTCCATCCGGACGGCAGCGCCTTCATTAGTCCTTCGGCGGCGAGTGGCAGGAGTTGCGGCTCCTTCTCCGGATCAATGCCGATCTTCGACGCGTAAACCCTGATTTCTGCACGATGGGATATGATGAGATGCGCAAAAATCAATCAGACGTTCATGCCGCTCTGCACCCTCGCACACTCACCCTCCACGGACGGGCTGCTGTGCTCGTCGAACACCTCCTCGCACACAATACTGTTCGCACTGGACATTTTTGTTGGATTGTCTGATATTAGTACATTATATCTACTTTGAAAATACTTCACGCTGCTACTGACAGCACTAATGATTTTTGCTGTTGTCAGTGTCAGCCCACCACAGCTGCTCTTCGACCCAGTTGGTCGTAGGGTTGATCTGGGGTCAGCTCGGAACTTCACAACACAAACAAATCGTTCACTCGATGCGCGCTAGTTCCGGCGAGCAGCGACACCGCGTGGACGCTGCTCCTATACTCCTTTCCTTCCTTTCATCCTTTTCTAAGCTTATCGGGACCTTCCCAAACTTCCCATTGCCATTTAAACTCTTCCTCTATAATACCTTATTATATACCGCGAACATTTTTCATCATTCTTATTGATTCTTTCCTTAACTTCTAGAAATATTTATTATCATCCTGTTTCCTTTCAGTTATCCTAAATATAGTCCTTTATGGTATATCTTAACATAGGACCATATATTTTCATCTAAGGATGAGGTGGTATCTAATTAGACCTGGACATTAATTTATTGCATGGATACTTGAAATTGAAAACAAAATAAGTTCATAAGAGCTAAGAATAGATGTAAGAAGTGGTAGTAGAGATCGTCCTTGTTGAGTTCACGGCTGAAGCGAGTGCTGGCGCGCCTCGTCGTAGCGTAGGCAATCCTGGAGATGAAACAGGGATGCTGGAGCATGTCGCATGGAACCACCCCCGTATTGATCAGAGAACTGTGTACCCGGTCATCTCACGTATCCTTACATAACCATGTAGTGTGCAAGTGTGCTTGCGAGCAGTGCAGAACGGGCAAATCGTGAGTGGATGTTCCTGTTATCAGATACCTGTGCCAAAATAGAAATAGTTGCAATAAATTGAGCAAAAGTGCGCACATCCAACCAACGCGCTGAGGTATACGAAGCGAGGCGATCTGTTATCCTGACAAGTGCGAAATGTGAAAACTAATCGCGCTTTTTTGCCCCGGAATGCGTCTACCATGAAAGTTCCCTTGCGCCCATTGCGACGTGTTTGTGAAAACGTATAAGGTCGCCTTGAACTTTGAATAAATTTCACACGCTAATGTGGTTTTGAGTGGTGTGCAATTGAACGCGCAATTCGCGCAGATATTCTGTAAGAAACAAGGACCAGGACCATGGAGTTGGATCGGAGAATGATGAAGCCAACATGACTTCTGTTTTACGATCGAACATTCGAGTGTGAAAAGTGAGTATTAACTTCAATAAAAGTAATGAGTAAAACTGCGAAAAAGTGCGCGAGGAGATTTGAAATCACTGGAACATGTGCGAACTTCCACGGCCTGAAAGGGTTGTGTATCCTCCACTCTGCCGTTCCTAACCCGATCATTTTCGGATGTTCTTCGGATGTTGCCAGAGAATAATCTTGGATGTATAAAATGATGATTTTAATTTGGTTTTCGTTCTTCTTTCAGGACACAACTGTGGACATCATGGTGGATTTGGGTGGATACGTTATAATTCTGGTGGAGACCAAGGATAAGAAAATTAAATTATACGGTGAGTTCTTCTATGAATTCCCTTCGCGCTTTTCTGTATGCCATGCAATTTCCGATTGAATCAATAAACGATAAGCTTTCAAGATAGGATATTGCTGTGCTAGATTAACGCATAGAAAAAGATTTCTCAATTTGTTCGTGTTTTCCAACTACAACAAGCATTAGAAAATAGGAATGGCGGGACTTGTGACAAATGTGGTGAAATGCGCGAAATTGTATGAGAGAAAATTGCGCCGCGAATTGGGAGGACAACTGGCTCATTCCAGTATAAATGCTTCAGCATTCCCCCTCATTTCGCATGCGGAAAAGCGCCCCGAAATTTGAAACTTGCGCGATGTCTAAGAATTATGTGCTTGAAAAGTTTGTTAATGTTCGCACATTTTCCACGTCGAAACGTTACCTTCCTAGCCACCTTTAACCAACAGTAAATGGAAAAATTAAGATAAAGGCAATGAAAATTCGAAATAAGATCGTTTCACGCATTCGTGACTCGCGTTTGCAGGTTCGCCTGCTGACAAGGACAATCTGGAAGTCGGCGATGAGATCCTAGAAGTGAATGGGAAGACGTTGGAGGATGCGACACACACGGAAGTGATAAGTCACATTCATCAAGTGAGTTGTGCGCCTACTTCGCCCGGTGCATTCCGTCTTGATGCGTTATCCTTGCGTTTCAGTGCATACGATCGAGGACGATATGTCTACGCGTGAAGCGGAAAAGCGGTGCACGCCTGGGTAAGTAAATTCGCGCAAATTTCCCCTCATTATTCAACTGCTTTGCGCACTCGCAACCCATCTTGACTTGACGCTATCCTTCGCCAGTCCATCCATCCTACGGCATCTTCATCATGCCATTCAATGGCATCAATCTCAATTACGATTTTAGCGACTTCCAACTGATCAGTAATGTGCCTTCAGTTACCGAAAGACTTTCCGAACTTTCGCAAGTTTCCGTAACATACGGACGACCAAGATAAAAGTTGGTAATCTGCTCCGTCCGTGCTGTAATATTTTAATACTCTAATTATGCTCACTAAAACTATCTGCTCGGTAGCCGAGTGGTCAATGTACAGAGTTGCGATACCGAAAGTGTTGGGTTCAAACCCCAGCATCGCGTTGTAGTTTAAAATTCATTGTTGGGTCTGCAACCTCATATAATGCGGTAAAAATATTGTCGGATATTGTCGGAAGCATCCTTAGCTGGATTCTTAGCTCAATTGGCAAATATTGGCAAAATTGTTGTAGAATAGCAAGACAAGATCGGAATGCGGATGCGAATTTAATCAATGGAATAGAGAGATAATGAAATTGATGGTATGAGGCGTGTTATTGGTGTTGCCTGCAGTTAGCCATTCTTCGCTGGAATCGCGCGGTTCGCGAATGTTTGCTACGTGGAGATGAGGTCCACGAGGCCCCAGACAAGGTATTGCTGGAGTCGTATGAGCGAGATTGTCGCTAGGACGAGAGGACGTGGTGAGGCAGGCGATAGAAGGCAGTGGCAGAGGCGCAAGTGGAAGAGTTAAGCTCGCGAATTCGAGCTCATACGCGAAACGAACGCGAAACAAGTCGTTACAACATTCGCTTTGATTGTGCCATCGCTGGCTTGCTTTGCTGCTGTGTGTTGTCGCGAATTTGCTCAATCAATCAAAAGTAGCAACATTGCAATGCGCATCGATGACTAATGCAAGGCGCGTCGATATCCACTTCATCCGAAGCCTCGTCCACCAATAGAGATGTATACCTACCGGTTAACGCCTTAAAGGGACCATCGCGAAATTGATTGATTTATGTGTTCAGTGGCTGTGCACGATTGTGTCACTTTTTGAGTGCCAATTCGGATATATCTGGATAATCGGTTTCTTGTTTTCCGGGTACGTTTCCCACCCACTTTATCACATACCACAAGTACCTAACTATGACCTAGTGGTCATAAGTATGCATTAAATATGATTTCATTGCTTCAATTCAGTACTAGCATTCGAAAGGGAGGAAAAAATATCACAACAAATTTATCCCAGCGTATTTTTTGGGTCCATAAATGAAGGACGCAACGTGCTAATGGCGGCGTTTAATACGGATATAAAATTACACACGTTTTATACTCTTGATAAAGCCATCAAATGTTGTTTACACGCAAAAATAAGAAAATCGCAATGAGAGCACGTTCGTTGGACATTGTATTTTAGCAGTAGCGTAACGTGGGGGCTGCGATGGGTGCGGGCCGCACAGGGCGGCACATTTGGAAGGCGCAAAAATATTGATAATTGGTATACCCGTAGACAGGACTGACGGACAAGCACAGGAATACCCGGGTTCCCGATACTCAAGGATGGGTATTTTCCCAGTAATTTTAAACTTGTTGCAAATTTTACATGGAAATATCTACTGCCATCCCAAATGAACCCGTGGGCCACTTTGGAAATACATCCTGATTCCGCAGTCCGCACAAAACTGACAAAATCCAACCGCTGACAGCACATTTTCGGCCTAACTTGAGGAATTCTTCGCATAGCCCAGGGTTCGCCAACCAGCGGCTCGCGAGCCACATGTGGCTCTTTTAGACGTATGGTGCGGCTCTCTAAAAAGTCGTGGTAAGGTCGGTTTATTATATACCAGGCGCTTCTAAGTGTCGCAATGTATCACGCACCTCACTCTCACCCTTGAACGAGCCGAAAATTTCATGAAAATCTAAGCGACTGTCAAAAACCGCAGGTAGTCCTATAGTGGAGGCTCTTCTGTACATTTAGTGTGGCTCTTTTCAGCTCCTGGCTGGCTCTTTTAATGACCAATTGGCTCTTCCTCGCTAAAAGGTTGGAGAGCCCTGGCTTAGCCTTTGGCTATTTTACATAAAGTGGCCATACCTAAAGTTGAGACCGGTCAAGTACGGGGAATACCCGTGGTCCCGTTGTCCATTGCGCCATCTGCAAATCTGCAAATATTTTCGTAATGAAAACCCGGCGTTTTAAACTGACAAACATGGAGAAAAGATAAGATATAAGATTTTCTGCAATCTAACGGGTGTTTACTCGGGTTGGCCATACCTGATCTACGCCACTGTATTTAAGGCCATTCTGGTTCTCTTCAACTATGTTTCAGTAAGAAAGTAAGAATTAAACTGTGAAAAAATGGTAACAAATACAATTCTCAGGTGAGTTTATGAATTTATGCGTGTTTAATGAAGCAATTAAGATTAAAGCGGAAGCCATATTGCGTTTACTTCTTTTGAACGTTCAAGTTTATATCTCTGATGACTCATAAACAACACGATAATGTATGGTGCTTTAACGTTGGTTACTTTAAGTTTATGTCACAATTGGCAAACAATCGCATTCGTAAATAACTACGAAAATAGCTCGATTTTGTATCACCGAACGAAATAAATTGCGTTAAGCGTGAGCGCCATTTGTCAGTCGGCAATTTAAAAGCGTGTTGTTTCATTGTGTGCCCGCAAAGAATAGGATACAATCAAGTGTCCACTATAAACAACTTTTGATGATTGTATTGTCCGAACTTTGCATGAGATTCGGCCGCACAAAGCTTCTACATCCGGTGCTAATTTCACAAACTGTCCCACAATAGATTTGCCTGATTTTCTGCATCGTCCGCTTTGTGCAAAATACGAATTCGGCCGAAACAGCGTGCATGGCAATAATTGCGTTCACAGGCAATTACCATAGGATTCAGTTGCAAAAAATTGATTGCGTCAATGCGCAATGCGACGTATTAAGCGATAACACGCGATAATTGAAACTTGCAAGCCATTCGTGTCCACATTGCATTCCAAGCAATACGAGTTATCGGGGTCACCTAATAATTGAAGAATCTCTTTGCAAATATAATTAGCCTAGCTATGCGAACAAACCGTTATAAGAAGCTACTTTCAGTTTGAAGCGAATGAGAAGAAAAAGTTCCACATGTTGCCTTGCATCGCTCGAGTAATCATATCCTATTCAGGAATGCTAAAACCATCGAAAAGCAGGCACTAAGCAGGCACTACTTTTATTCTCCGACTTGGCGCAGAGAGGCAGCAGCTCAAGGTCCTTGCAATTTGCAAATTCATGTAGTTTGTACATTTGTTTCACCTGCTAATATGGGGCAGTGTTATCTATTAAGGAAATTTTGCATACTCATGCAGTAGAAAATACGCAGACAACAGTTCTGGTCAGAGCGAGTACAACGCGAATTAAACACGTGTTGATACGAGTTGGAATAAAAACAATAAATATTATTGCAACTTGATATTTGCATGATGACGAGCTGTACAATCCAAGGTGAAGAAATTACAACAACGGTATTTCTGTTTGAATTTTCAGATTATCATTTCCGATGCAATTAAATAAGCGCCGAGTATGAATATAAAACACATTGAAAAATGCCATAACAATTGGCATTAAGTTGCAATTATCTAAGCCAGTGGTTTCCCAAACTTTTTTGACATACGACCCCATTTTCTGGAAAAAATATTACTTACCGCCCCTCGCCTCCGCCAAACGAAATGAACTCGTCGGCCACTTTGAAAATACAACAGTAGTACGCAGGACAAGTACGAGGAATACCCGTGGGTCCTCCGCCACCGCCTTCCTGACCGATTCCGGGCGGCATGTGGCATGTAAAGGCAAGAACGGGGAAACCCTTTGGCCATGTTTAAGTTAGACCAGAGGTCGCCAAAGTGGAGTCTATAGACTCCTCAGGGGTCTATTTGCCAAAGGCAGGGGTCTATCTAAGCCAGGGGGTCTATTGGGGGTGAAGCAAAATTAAAATTAGTTGGTTAACTTTGACCAGGATACTTGCGAGAATGGCCATCTATTTCCTACTTTAATTGTCGCTTTTCCTTGTGTTTGTATGTTGTTGTTTCAAGTGAGTCTTTAATATTCGCATTTCCGTGAATTTGCAGTCGGCCCACCCATGAGGTATTTCCTGGTATATTTTATAACGCCATGCCTGAAGTTTGGATAGTTTTAGTTGAATTAAGTGAAAATTACTTTTATGGAGGCCCATGGAGATCTCGAAAAATTATATATGGGTAGACGTACAAAAAAGCTCCCCTAAATCTCTGCAAAACACTGAGGCTGCGTTATATCCATAAATATTTGGGAAAATCTCATAGATGTTTATAGTACCCATAAACCTATAAATGGACCTCGGGTATTCCACGTCCCTGATTGATCTAAGCGCTATGAAAATGATCTTGCAATCAACAATCTTGCGGACAATGACGACAAAACCGAGAGAAAAAATCGAATGACGATGAGTTTTGCATCCCTATAACTTATGAAGTAACTCATAGACTTATGATCAAGACTTCTTTAATAAAGATAACAAGGAAGGAAGACAATTGTAATTAGCGTTGCTTCCTAAATTAAGTAACTAGTTTGGTGTTTGGTTCCCGATGATACAGATTGCCTTTTACACTAGGTCAACCTTAACTAAAGGTAGGAATCATCTCGTCCCAATATGGAATTGATTGGTATCGGTTTTATCGTACGACTAGATGAGGTGATTGGTTATAACTATTCATAGGTAACTTCGCTTCTCTTTGTTTTACTTGATTTCATCAATGAGTACGGTTATGGTGGTCAAATAGATTACTTCCTGTCTTCACGTGTAGTTCCGTTATGTTCATGGTAGCATTTTATTGCTGGTTGATTAGTCTTGTTGTTTGTTTTTCATATGATTTAGATGAAAACTGATAGACTCGGATTCTTGGTGGAGAATGCCCCATAATACGCACAAATCAAAATCAATGTTCTTACCGGGATAATACAAGGATAAGGCCAATTAAAATCAGTGAACGTAATGAGAGTGGTATTAGATGCAGTAAAGTAGTGGCAATCATAATTGAATCGTGGGACAAAGGAGTTGAGATTCATCGCAAAGTGCTCAACGAACATGACGGGCAGAAGTAAATCTTTGCCCGAATCCCGAATGCAGGAGGCGCTCGTGAAAGCTCAACACATCGGCAATGATCCTGCGGCTGGTGCAGCGTTAGTAGATGGCCTGAATTACGTTTAGCACATCCATCCGCATACTTCACTCTAAAGCCCTGAGCGTTGATGAGGTGAGGTGCATCTCGTTGAGCTGTCTAGCTGCTTAAGGAGCCGGCTCTCCTAGGACCGGGATTACTCCCTTATGACCTCTACCTCAATGCAATTTATCGCCCTGTTGATAGATAGATTCCATGTCAAGGTTGTGCTAAAAATCATTAATGTCTTTAATGTCTGCTTTATTACCTCCCACTTTCGATATATGTTTACATATCTTATCTAAAAAGGAAAGAATTTAAGAAGGAATGATTGGAAACCTCAGCTTCATAAACAACTACATTAAAATGTCCATTTATTGCCCATTGAAGGAATGACCGCTGATTCTGCCGATTTTGACTTCAATAAGCAAGTTGGCCCTTTTTATATATGTCAAAAACCGGACTGCACCTCGTTTACACAGACCTTAATTAAAAGCGTAAGCAAACAACAATGTGATGCTTGAAGAGCGCCTTTTGGTACCACCTGGAAAGTAATTACTTGCGAAAATTTGCGAATCCAATTCAAACTGTCTTTCCGAAGTAATTCCTGCCTCATCTTTTTTAATTTCCTCGTCACTATCTAGGTAGAAAGTTACTGATCACTTTGAATGAGTTCAATCTCAGAAGTTTTGTTAATGAATGGAATATTGCGACAATTATCACAAACAACACGTCCTGAAAATTCCTTGACAAGTTGTTATGAACTTTGTTGTGATTTCGGCAATAATTTGCTGGTAAATTGAGCGTTTTTATGAAAAGTTTTTACGCATTTGATCAGATAATGACGAAAAAGCAGCGAACTACTGCACGTGCGACTAATTTTCGAATAAAATTTCAATGTTGATGCGAAAACGGCATTTCGGTTGCATGGCTAGCCTTGACTTGAGTAAATTTGCGTCGCTGGAAAGAGTGGACTGGGAGCACACCTTGGTCCAGCGGCCAGCCAGCAAACAGCATCCTCTTCGGGTCGCAGGCGCGTTCACCGCGAGTTTCACCAGAAGTTTGGTCGCGTTTGAACTTTGCGAGTCAAGGCTAACGTGATGGTGCGCTCCGACGTCGGTCGCGGTCGTGGTCGTGGTCGTGGTCGTGGTCATATTTACCGTACGATCCCGGATCGCCGAAGAACTGGCAAAATGGGCTGCTTTCAGGGCCGGCTTTAGAATTTTAGCACTCCGATTCAATAAAGAAATCGGCGCCTCTTAAATACAACCATTCCTGTTGATTGCCAAGATACAGATACAGCGGAACACACCAGGTCTCATGGCGCCCCTATACAGAAGTGCCCCAATGCACCGCATCGATTGCTTCCACTTGGAGCCGGCCCTGGCTGCTTTCACAAGTATCACAAACAAACATGAACCATTGGCTGCAATTGCACGCAATCCAATGGCAATTCGATTATTACCGACTTACTTATAAGCATCTTCAACCATTCTCATCATTTTTCTATAGTTAATCTCTCTATCCAGGTGTTGAGTGCATTTCTGCTTATAAGAAAATATTGCAGGATCCGGCTTTTCATGGGTTTGACTAAAATACATTTCTTTCTACTAGAGCAGTGTTTCTTAAACTTTTTTCCATGGCGACCCCATTTGAGATCCACGATTACTTCGCGACCCCATTTAATATCC
>JAOEHK010014224.1:0-10985 GCA_025447835.1 Labidoglobus nevermanni | reverse complement strand
ACCACAAGTATTTCGAGTATTTTTCGCCATTCCTCGTCAGTCTTCTCACATTCACCGCACACCTCAAGACTATTCATAGCGCCTTTGTCACATCCGCAGTTCACCTACACTCAGTCAATATAAGACAATGTTTGAGAAATTTCTTACTTCGGCTGTGAGAAATGTTAGGTTAAAAAGTTTGTTGGGAACGTTGTTTATAGCTACATATAGGCAACCAGATGTGCAACCTGATAACAATCTACAAATCAGGAATATTTTGACCTGTATAAAAGCTTAATGAGATGCAAACCATGTCAATTATTGTCCCTTAATTAACGTTAGTATTATTACTACAGTAGGAACCTTCGCTGGCGATCCGGTTTTCCTCTCGGAGGACCAAGACCCACACATAGCTGTCGGAAATCTCCAGAACCTTCTAGGCCTGTTCTAAACCTGGACCTACAACCGAACAAAACCAAATCCTGCCACATTAACTTCACTCTAAGGAAGGAAGTGTCAGTCCAAATACCACAAGCTACTAGCACGAAATACGTGGGTATCCACTTGGACCACAAGCTCAATTGGAAGGAGCATATCACTAAAAAAATGAAACAGGTTGATCTTGTAGGGTAAGAGTGATATTATATAATTGCAAAAGGATATGATATAAAAATGTAGTATGTAATGATGTAAACAAGGATGTCAATAAGGAAGCAACATGTGTTGCAAGTATGTAAGCAGATAGGTCAACTTCTGCGTATATAAGAGGTTGACCATAAGCCATAAGACAGTATCGAGTAGCAGTAGCAGTAACAGTATAGTCAGTATCAACAGTAAGAGTATCAAGTGTCAAACATCTTCGAAAGTCACACCATGTAACAGGGAAGTGAAATAAACATGTGTTAGCCACAAGACCTGGCATGAGGGGGAACTATCCCTATCCTTCAGCGAGATGACCATAGCCCTAACACTCCCTGTATGTATTGTATTTTAGGAATAAATCGAAGACACACACACACAAACACATACATTCATTTTTATACATAGAGATAATTATACCCATATGGGCGTATGGCATTGATATCTGGGGGAGTGCAAGCTCGTCCAACCTACCAATTATCCAAAGAGCTCAATCCAAAATACCTCGGATGATGGCAAGTGCTCCCTTCTATATATCAAGCCAAACACATGCCTCAGTGTACAAATGGTCTCTGAAGTTATCAAGCACTGAGTTAGAGGACACCACTATAGGCTTGCTCAACATGTGAATACGCTCCTACACCCTTTGCTAGAACTTCAAGCCACCAGTAGATTGAAGAGGCGTTAGAGGCCTATAGACCTAAACCAAAACTAGGGAAACTCCCCCTGAACGAAGTTTTGTAACGTCACTGGAGTGCTATATCACTATAGTACTCAAGTCATCAATTTAGCCCATAGAATGTAAATTCTGATTGCAGAATAAAAATAATGAAAAATGTTGATAAGTAGCATTATTGGGGATGCGAGTTGCGTCTCATAATTGGTTCTAGTACAACTGATGATTTGTTCTTTCTCTATTGCAATAACATTATCATCTCAAAATATACTAATTTTATTTGTTGTCTCTTTGATAAGCATAATTAATATATATTTGGCCGATGACTTGATGATCAGCATAGCTATACAGAGGTTTCATTGCATTACAAGCCAGACTTGAGCAATTTATAGAGAGTAATCGATCGATAAGGGACGCAATGCGCGCGACTCGCCCAAAGGGACGAGGAAAGAGTATAAATATATGCTACTGGGCAGATTAGTGGCAGATGCTGGATACATGCATCTGCCCTAGTGTTAGTAGCAATCGCTTGGAGTCAGCGAACTTGTCTCTATATCGAGTCGAGCGACGCATTTATGAGCCGGTTCTGCTCCTCGTGCGTTCTTCGACTTGCAATGTTCGCGAATAATTCGCAATGAACGAATAATCACGTTCGTGATCACGCTAGCTCGAAAAGTGTCTACAATGCTAGGTCTACCACTCGCTGCACGGATGCTGGCCGCAACCGCATGGTTGTTCCACATTGGTAATGCAAATCCGGCTACGACCTCATCGCTGGAGAACCTCCTGCTCTCCGGCCGCATCTCAAACAAATCACCAGCGGCCACTTTGCCAGGTATTCACCGCAGAGACGCATGCCTAGAAATGCAATCGTTCTACAATCCGGCATGACCTCGCAGCTGAAATCGATGTCCTGAAACTGATGAACGTTTCGGCCAAGGATCCCGGAGTGTCGCTCGTTGAAGGCCCCATTTCCAAGTTTCCGGCGTACAAGTTCCGCTTGCCGTACGAAAACGTCCCGCTGACCAATTCCAGCGCCATCATCAGTGGAATGAGCGGCGAGAATGGGTTCAGCGTGTTGTTCCTCTACCGCCAGCAACGCAACAATCTGGGCTCGCTCATCTCGATCAATTCGCCGGGCAAACTCACGCCATGGTTCCAAATCAGCTCCAATATGAAAACCAATACGTTGACTCTCAAATATATCCTCACTGGTGCGCATAACTTGCGCCTGCTCGAATTCAGAATGCCCAGACAAGTCCACCGCAAGTCGCCGATAGCTGGTATGCCGAAAATATGGGTGTTATCGGAATTGCGTAACAGTCATTTGCAGCATGGATGTGGGTTTCATTCACGTTCGACCTGCAAGTGGGAACTGTACGCTTGGATGTCGATTGCCAGCCAAGTCAATTTGAGACGTTGACTGTGAAATCAACGAATGTTCGTCCGATTTCCATTCCTAGCGAATCGTTAGTCTACTTTCGTCAGGAACCCGGACGCAAAAAGAAGTTTCTAGTGCGTTACAGGAACGGGAGAGATTTGCAAATTGATTGATCGCATGTTACAGGGCTCAATGCAAGTGGCAAAGATTCTACCCTATATAATGGAGCAGCGGGCATGGACCTGTCTGCAGATTGTCGAGAAGAACCGTAACAAGCCGCTGGCCGACTGAAGTAAATGCAATCAACTTTCGCTAATTGCGGCATTAACGTGATAGTGAGACCTCTTGTAACTATTACTACGAATTGCATTTTATTTATTACCTCTCTACCACATTAACACAGGTGCAAGTTAATCGAATGTTCTCTTGGTTACGCATTTGTATTAAATAAATACTGAGTAAGGGACACAAACGCATGATAAATATACACAACAGAATTGTACTATGCTTAGCGAATGAGTTCATTTGCGCTGCGCGAGACAATAGGTGCCTAAAGGACAATTTGGTAAAACTAATACACTGGCTCTAATCAAGCAACGAGCAAACGCGGGTTCGAGGAAGTGCTTGCTTGCTCCAACGGTCATGGATGGCAACGAGAAATCAATTCGCAATCTGCGTATCATTTGCATGCGATGGCGTCGTCGGACTGGTGACTTTCTTCTCCTCAAGAGTACCGCTCTTCTTGAGCGATGTTGTGGCCGTGTGCGCCACCTAAAAATGCGTCATTTTATTGACTTTGCAGGCAAGATGGGAGAGAAGTCACATCGTTGACAAGAGGAGAGCATCGAAATAATGCAAAAATGCACTCTCAATTGCAATGCTTGATTGGTTGGTTTATTGGAGGTCATGTGACCCACGGGGCACCCAGACCCTACTATTTGGGCCCATTGTACATCCGCCTTGTACAGCCTCTTAGTTTTGGAAGGGAATATAGGATTGGGTTATTGGGATGGGATGGGGAGTCGTAGAGGAGCGTACTGCGACCACATCTGCCCAATGTCCCTTAACTTCGGTGATCGGACGAGAACCGGTGAAATCGACGTAGTCTGGTGGTTATTAGGCTAAATCCGGTTAGTTGTCCTACTATTTTGGCCCATTGTACATCCTTCTTCTATGGACTCTTAATTTTTTTGAAGGGAAGATAAGATTGGGTTATTAGGATGGGATGGGGAGTCGTAGAGGAGCGTACTGCAACCACATCTGCCCAATGTCCCTTAACTTCGGTGATCGGACGAGAACCGGCGAAATCGACGTAGTCTGGTGGTTATAAGGTTAAGTCCGGTTAGTTGCCCTACTATTTTGGCCCATTATACATCCTCCTTCTATGGACTGTTAAATTTTTGGAAGGGAATATAGGATTGGGTTATTGAGATGGGATGCGGAGTCGTAGAGGAGCGTACTGAGGAGCTTACTGCGACCACATCTGCCCAATGTCCCTTAACTTCGGTGATCGGGCGAGAACCAGTTAAATCGACGTAGTCTGGTGGTTATTAGGTTAAGTCCGGTTAGTTGCCCTACTATTTTGGCCCATTGTACATCCTCCTTCTATGGACTCTTCATTTTTTAGAAGGGAAGATAAGATTGGGTTATTGGGATGGGATGGGGAGTCGTCGAGGAGCGTACTGAAACCACATCTGCCATTTCAGACGTCGTACTGTCCTCTCTTTACTGGTCTCTTTGTATTCAACGGTAACGCCCTGCTAGGCATTGAACCCTAGTCACTAGACCCGAGGGCCATCCGTGTAGTATCTGAGTTACCGCTCGGCTACCAAGATTTGCAACGACACGCAGAGTTTCCACCCAAGTACCACTTGGACCCAATGTCACTTAACTTCAGTGGTCGGACGAGAACCGGTACAATCGACATGGTCTGGTCGTTATTGGGTTAAGTCCAGTTAGCTGCCCTACTATTTTGGCCCATTGTACATCCCCCTTATAGTATTTTTTGGAAGGGAACATTGTATTGGGTTATTGGGATGGGATGGGGAGTCGTAGAAGAACGTACTGCAACCACATCTGCCATTTCAGACGTCGTACTGTCCTTTCTTTACTGGTCTCTTTGTATTCAACCGTAATGCTCTGCCGGGGGTTGAACCCAAGTCACTAGACTTGTGGCACATTACCGCTGGCTACGGAGCGGTTCTCAATTGCAATACTTTACATGTGAGTGTCCGGAGTAGGTTTCCACCGTTGCGTTCGTCGGCGGTGCGTATGTCGCCAACTTGATGAGGCCGAAGAGTGGATGCAGCGACGATGGTCGCGATGTTGTTGTTGTTGTCGTTGTTTGCATGTCTAATTGCGCCTTGCTCTTTGTCGCTAAGTTGTTGACTGCGGACATCGTCATTAGCGTGAAAGTGAACGCGCGATTCGGTGATGAAATGAAGAGACTTACTCAAGTGCGGCCACTCACTCAGCACCACGCGCACGTCCTTCGAGTACGTTGTCTTGTTGCGCATCGGTTGAATGCTGATGGAGAATGCTGATGAGTTCGCGGGTCGGTCATTCTCCCGCGACTGCCGCTTGCTGCTGCTGCTGCTGGGCTGAGGAGTCACCACGTAGACCTTCTCTTTCGTTAGCGGACTGACTGCGATACGGATCTTCTCCCAGGAGGCTACATTCTGCTCGCCCCTGGCTTGATCATTGACCGGCAGTGTGATTGCCGTGATCGGCTCTTCCGTTGTTATTATCAAGTTCGTTTCTAGGTACTCCTTGTTACTGCTGCCCGCTGCCTCGTGGTCCAGGTACCTCGTGGATGCGGTGGGCAGCTGAGTGGTTGTCATGACCACGTCTTTGTTGTTGTTATAGGGCATCGTGCTAAGGTATTCGCTTGGGATGTGTTTTGAGGTGGCTTTCGTTATTGCCTTCGTGTGCATGGGCACCCTATGTGAATAAGCTTGCTCGGTCCATCCATCAATGTTCTTTTGCAGTCGCAGGATAACATAGGGGAGGATGGGTGGTAGCATATGAGGACTTTGTGGGGCATTTTCATCCAGCAATGATTGGATATTAACAGCTGATGGCGTGGGCTCCTGTTGACCCTTGACTTCGTTTGGTATCGAGACTTTGGTGTGGTTACTATTCGTGGTGTATGGTATTATGATTTGAATCTGCTTCGGCCTCTTGGTGGATAACGATGGCTCCAACCATACAGTTTCACCTTTATAGGGTGGTTGCATCGATGTCGACGGGACGGCAGATAACGGCGTATTGAAGGCGCCGAATTCTTGTAGGAATTGATGGATAAAGTGATTGGTAATGTCACTGCTACTGGCCAAATTATTATAAGTAGCTGCTGTCTTGTTGTCGTGAATCGTAGCGGCTGCCACTTGTGGATCATCTACCACGATTGGATTCTCGCTCAGTTTGCTTCTCTCGGCTGTATATAGATTGCCTAATTGCTCTAGGTCTGGGGGACTACGATGGAGGTGCGGTGGTGGGACTGTAGGATAGACTGGCGGCGGTATTGTCATAGGGGTAAAGTGACCATCAGACCCCGTGCTTGAGTTCCATGCCTTCACATCCACATCCACAATGGGAGAGCTAATAATATTAATGGGATGTTCAATGGATGCCACGAAATCGGCGACGGGAATACTCTGTTGGATTTGCACGCTACTTTGCAGCGGGATTTGCAAATGGGATCCAGGTTCGGGGACATTATCGTGAAACTTCTGGGCACTGTGTAGTGGAGCCACCGGACCGCTTGAGAGATTTGGGAAAGCAATTGGTTTGCTGGTAGCAATCGGCAATTGTTGCTTCGGTGGTAAATACTCTGGATTTGTAACTTGCGGATTTATATCTGAATAAGATGGCTGATACCGAAGGTTTGCTGGATTATAATTTACTGGCAGTGGTGGTGGCTGAATGTCGATCGACAAATCGGATAGCTTTCCCATGCTTTGAAGCGGAATGTACTTGTAAGCGGGTTGTGGTGGAGGTGGACGAAATCCAAACTGTCTATGTGGTCGATCATATGGTCGAAGTTGTCGCGGGGCTTTCCCCAATGGGAAAATTGGTTTCGCCAGCCCATAGTTGGGCAAATTCACCGCTGGTGGGCCATAGGCCTTGGGCGGCAGCTTGAATATTGGCTTCGGAAGACCATAATGTGCGCCGTAATTCGAACCGCCCACAAAGAGCGGTGGTGGAGCCGGTGGAAGTGGAGGGATGCTTACCGCAGTCGATAGACTTGATGGTGCGCCATAGACTGGCGCAATGTAGGCGGGTAGAAGATTGGGAGCTAAAGCGGGAAGTGCCCCATATTCAATTACCGGATCCTGTTGGGGTGGCGGAGGGACAACAGCAGCCGGTAAAGGACTATATTGTTGGACTCCTGTTGGCGTTCCGTATTCGTGGTGAGGTGTTTCAAATTGTTGTTTCGCTGGCACATACTCCTGCTGGTGGGGTTCAAGTGCTAGAAACTGCACCGGCGGCGATCCGTACTCGATATGTGGCGGACTATGCAGGTCCTGGGACACGCCCAAATTGAGGGAAGTACCATCATAGGTTCCGTGCAGGGACTGTACACTCTGTTGATGGTTTGGCTTGATATCATTGACATGAGTGTGCCCAGCGATGGCGCTGTGGCCGTAATTCACCGCCATGGGAATCCATGGCACCTTATTGCATGGGTTGCACTCCTCAGGTGGAGTAAACCCCGCTGGTAAACTGGGCGGCTGAGGTGTGTATGGGACAGGAGCAGGAGCTGCGTAACCGAAAGATAAACGATCTTCCGCCTTGTGCGAATCTGGCACCGGTTCCTTTTTGCCCTCCCCGAATATAAAGTTGCTCAATTGCGAAAGGAAGCCATCGTCAGGTGGCTCTGCTGTCGTCGTTATCGTCCCACCATGGATTGCACTGGAATTCGTCGAGTTTGTAATCGTCTCGGCTGCTGCATTCCAGCTGCTCCAGAGACCGACGAGGAACACCTGTGAAGGGTTACATATCATAACATCACGGGACAAAACATCACAGGGACCATTGTACTAAACGCCAAAGAGTTATATGAGTGTTATTTCTGTAGTTGTTGTTGAACGTGTTATTTCCCTGTGATGTTTTGTCCCGTGTTGTTCTGTCTTGACACCCTGTGAAAAGGTGAAGAGACGATGTTAAGGAGGGCGCCTGTGCACTTGTTCTGTTTGCATTTCGAAGCATTGTTCTCGCCTGCCTTAACCGTTCTCACTCATTTCATTCAATACGCGACTTTACGCGGATATTTGCCTTCCGAATCGTTTTCTTCTTACTTTCTCGGTCGTCAATTAGCTTCGCGCACGGGTCGTAAAAGATTCGTACGAGCAGGTGGGCACATGGCGGTCGTAATGGCGACCATACCGGCATTGTTTGTTCCGGGTACGCTGCGAGGACGAAATTCGACCGAAATCTCGAGCAAAGCGCCATCAGTTGGCCGTCCTTCAGCGCGCCAACAGAATCCGATGAATTTGCATGTAACCCAATTAGAATATGGATGACGCTAATCGGCAAACGGCCGCTGTGCATTTCTAATCAATGCAAATATGTACGCAGAGCGAGTGCCATCAACGCGAAGATGATTGCGCTTTCCATTCGCGCGCGCGCGCCTCCCAAGAAGACGCTCATCATGCGTCTCGGCGTCTCGAGACGCATAAATCTTAGCGCGGCTCGCCACAATTAACGGTGGTGGAGGAGGAAGATGCGCGCCATCCGCAGATATAATACATACCTACTTTGATCGCTCGCGAGTAGGTCAGATCGAGTTGGCTCCTTTTGCATTTCGATCGCAGCGCTTCCGTTTTGCCGGCGTCGTATTTGTTGCATCGTGTTGCATAAATTTGCCGGATGCGCTCGGAGAAAGTATTCGCGCGCGCGCCCAAAAGGCCGGCGGAGAGAAGCTGGGCCTTCGCCCATTTCGTGGGCAATTGTCAGAGCCACACAATGCCGCGATAGACAAATATGGGAACGCGAAATGTGTGCCGGAGGAAAGTGAAGCATGTGAAACATTTTCCAACATTTCTGCGCCGTCTTCCCGCCAAAGTCGCGCATTCTCGTAACGCGCGCTTTTATTCCTTTATTAATTGCCGGCCCGGATCGCTTTCCAACCGCACAATGCAATTCCCTGCGGGCGCTATCGCTGTTGAAATGTGAACATAATTATTGCCGATTGGCAAGACTAATTACGGCGAGGCTGGAATTATTGTCGCCCGCCTGCAAGACGACGTGCTACATCTTGATGAAAGGCAAACGGTGATCCGCCCTCTTATCAGCGCTGCCAGAAGACATCCGTCGATTGGGAGCGCGCCACACTTTCGTAGAGCGCCTCAATTAAGCATGCGACATCAGGCTAATTGCGAATGATTGATTCGGGACCGTTAGAAGAGCGAGCGCTTACCAATTTGACGCCGAATGATGCGAGCTGCATGATGACACCAGAAGGTTCACCAGATCAGCGCGGATGCTGCGATTCGCGCGCACATTTGGCAAAGAAATCGCGTTCGCCGCAATCATCGACGTCCGCCAAGCGGCAGAAGATGCGTGCGCACGTCCGCCTTCAGCGTCTCTTCGGCGGAAGAGGTGAAACTGAGGATGACCGTGTTATACCGCCACTTTGAAACCGAATAACTAAAATGATATTGGGCGCGCGAGTATATTTATACCAGTGACCCACATCGCCGACGTCGAGCGCGCTCTGAGACTTGGGAAATTTCTTCGCTACCTGCAGATAGAGACGCTGGTGGTGGTGGCGGCGGCGACCGCTACCTATCTAGAACTACCCCTGCCGCTCGCATTACCTACCTGCATTCCGCGACAGTGATTTCAGACTTCCTTTGAGCGCAATTAGCAGAGCCAGACACCAGTTTATTGCTGATAACGATTACTTTAACATGCTTGACTTCGCCGGATATGCGCAACACGTTAAAATCAAATATCACCGGGCGAGTATGTTGATTAGGTTCGGGCATACCCACGATCTCATTAATATTTGCAACGGTGCAGTTTAAAGTTTCCAAATTGTTTGCATGCATGCGAGTCGTTGCACTTGCGGTGTTCTTTTATTGATGGAAGAGCGAGTATTTGCCAATAACAGAGTGACGCTTTGTTTTCAAACAGCTTTCACCAGTGTCGCGTATTTTACATAAAAATCCAATTTCGTCTTGCAGTGGCCGTCAAAATTAGCCTACGAAGAATTTCCTACAAATGCTCAGTATTGCTTCCGTACTGTTTTCACTTTCTGTCTGTAACGCACACTGGTCCTGAAATTATTTGCATGTTCAGTCAACGAAACGCTCGGAATTCGTTACAAATGGCGGTTGCCGGAAATAAAAATGCAATCTAACAGGAAAGGGTTATCGTAAATGCGTACATTTTACTCATTTTAAACAGTAGTTGAAGAATTGCATAAAATGAATAAAATTTACAAAGATTAACAAATTAAATGAATTGCATTCGGCCCTACAATATTGTAGAATCCCGGAGTAAAGCAACTGCACCCTGCACTTACGCCCCTCTTCTTGGGCCAATTGTACTTCCTCCCTTGTGCTGGTTCTACTCTTTCAACCACATAAAGTGGCAAGACCAGAATCTTGCTCGGAGGGAAGGACAATAGTTTCCTCCTATGTTATGCACACATACCGAACTGCGTATGCAATTGAATAGTTGTCATCTACCTTATGAAGACACTGTGTTGTCGAAACGCGTTGCAACTGCAACTACAAAGACTTTTAAACTCGACTTCGGCAAATTCGTTTGCTTTTAAGCTCATTTATGCATCAGCATGTTTCTGAGGTGTTTCCACCCTTATCGTTCTTGCTGCATTCGCGAGAATCTTAAATATGCCAGTTCGTGTCTTCCGGATACTTGCCATTCGTCTTCAATAGTATCTGCATTCGCAGCCAGTTGGGGTTGCATTATTAGTGCTGAAAATTTCATTTCAGTCCAAGCAGGCAGGGCAGCCGGGGGGAATTCCGCGTAAATCAGACACCCGGAATTCATGTATGAAATGTTGTCCGGAATTGAATTGCATTCAACTGAATCTGCGAATGCGGGCGGCTCCGGCTCCATTCAAAAACAATATTCATAAATCAGAAATTTTAAATTTGGGAAATTACCCACAAAGCCTAACCCAACGATGTTAGCGAAATCTTCAATTCTGAACAAACAAAAAAAAGGAAGCCAATGGCAGACGATCATGCTAGTCGAGGGGGCATCTCGCCATTACACATCTCTGTGATACCTAGACCGAAGTCTAACCGAAGCCGAAGCCACTGCCCGGTTAGGCAA
>JAOEHK010014202.1:0-10987 GCA_025447835.1 Labidoglobus nevermanni | reverse complement strand
TTCATGGACCCCCAAATTTTTTTTCGCTGACGTAGACTCCTTGCAGGTTGTCATGGACCCCTAGGGGTCCATATGGATCACTTTGGGAATCACTGGGCTAGATGATTGTAGGAATTGATAAAACTGAATATTAAGGTTTAGAAGGCACATTGTGTTATAAAACTAGGAGGGATGAATACATGTCTGTCTCAGTACTCCTGGGACAATGAAGGGGAAGGAAAATTAGAAAAACCTCATGGTTCTAAAGTTATAGCGAAACTATATTCATTTTCCATTATGCGTTCAATAAACTTGAATCCTGGAATTCTTGGTGTTCCTCCACTAGAAAGAAACGGATTGCAGTAAACCATAGATAACGCTAGATCCTGTATTAGTAAATAATAAATTTTATGTTGGTTTATGAATGTAGAGAAATTTCAAAAGCAGACAAGTAACCAATTTTCAATTGTGGAATTACAACAATGCTGGAATTGATGTTAATTCTATTATTATTATTCACTGATGATATCACGCGTCAGGTTACAAGAAAGTATTCGCACTTACGGGATACTTTTGCGTCTTGATACTTTGATACTGTGACCGCGAAACAATGAACCTGCAAACTTAAACCGAGAAGATGACTGTGGATGTCATGGGAAACTTCGCTCGCAGTACGACAACACGAAGGAAGCGGAATATCATTAAACATCCTCATTAAACAACATCAAAATAGTAAAGCTGATTTAATCCGGTTCTAATGAAATGCACACAGCGCATTTACCTATGTTTTCCTCAACTAGATATGGATTCGTCATACTTTATTTCGAAATGTTTCCTAATTAGACGTTTATGCGCATTATTTGAATATTTCTTCAAAATTCCTAAAAGCCTAACAATTTTAAACAACATATCTATTCAATAAATTCAAATCAATACGAAATGTGGAATAATTTATGTTCATAATTTTAATAAATTCATCAAAAATTTGAATTATTTATTCTTTGAAATTTTATTTCCTTTTTAAATTCCCTCTATTAGCTGGCATTCTTCTTATTAATCTTGTCCCAATGCTCAACCACTCGAAGTGGATGACAATTCTTTAATTAGACATATATATTATTCACTATATATTTGTGATGTTGCAGACAATAAGAAAATTAAAATTGCAACGCCCTGCAAGGAATTGAACCCAACACTGTACATTGACCACTCGGCTACCAAGCGATTACCATTAAGAATAATATTAGCTCACTGGTAAAAAAAACGGCTTCATAAAAACTTACAATAAAATTTGTTTGAAGGAATTTTTTTAATTGCCATTTCTAAACATGTGTAGATTGATATGAAACAAATAAATCTATGTTAAGGTGCGCAATTTGTTAGCTGAAAGAAGAAATTTTCAATGGGGTGCGGGTTCCTTAATAAGAAGGCCCGCCGCACTTATGCCAGACCAATAGGCCCTTTGTATTGTCTACTTGAAGACCAACACCTTTTGCCAAAAGCAACCTTCTGGGAACAGGCGTAATGAAACTCTCGAAGTATAGATTTAATCTAAATTATCGGTAATTCGATATATTTTAAAATGTTTTATCAATATCTTATCTATAGTATTTTAGCCAATCAGAAAATATTCTCTATTAAAGTATAGCATTTATTGATCTACTTGTTGAATTTGAGACACCAACTTTCGCAAGTGCAATTTAATATCTTTCAGATTTGTTTCAATTGTGTCTACTTTCTCCTGTATCATAATTACATGTCTCATCAGATTGCAGAGGCCCGCAGCATCAAATTTCATCTCAGATTTAGATACTTTGCCATAAGTCTCAACATCATTCTCCTCAATCTCTAAGGGCTTAAATGACTGTGGTAACGTCACGTATTGTTCCCTTGTCACTTTAGTTTCCTTGATTTTAGAGCTGGTACTGCTCACACTCGTAGATAAGCTTTTTCCTTGTACACTTTTCAACTCGAATCTAACAGTTTTTCCATTAGTAGAAGTCCCTGAAGCTACCCAATCGGATGATGCTGTAGTTACTCCACAAGCCTGACCAGTTTGTAGCTTAAGTTCTCGTAGGATTTCTGACGGTTTGAAATTCTCGTTAGAGTTTCGAAGCTCTTCAATTTTGCTTATGGATTCCTCAACTTTTCGAGTATCACTTATCTCAACTTTGTCCTCTACGTCAGCTTGTGTGTGATCTCTTCTCTCCGCCATACGTTGATTCAGCGAGTACCTCAAACGGTCTAAGAAGTTTCCACCACTTTCTCTTAACACGCTGGGTACAAATGCAGCTTCCTCTATGATAACAGTTTCATTATCTGAACATTCAAATTGTGAAAAAGATTCTGCCTCAGAATGAGGGCTTGTCGCAGTACTTTGACGGGCTGGTCGAGGTCTACTAGAGCGAACATCTCGGAGCACATCTTCTCTTGGAATTTCATCCAAATTTCCTGCAAGGTGCATGATATTGTTACATTTCTATATTATTATGAATAAGTGGTTCAAGATTTCAACCTGGAAACATAGTCGGGTCTTTGTTGTTCATGTTTATTCTCTATCTCTATAGAATCTCTAAACTACTAACTAAAGGTCCAACAACTTGTCCTCTCCACCCTGATTTCCTAAATCAAATAAATGACTAACTTGTATTGAGATAAGATAACATTATTTGATATTGAACTGATATTTGGTTTCAGTTATCTTCAAGCGGAATTGCATATTCTTCGGCAAAAAGGCGCTATAAGAGTCGATGATCCAAGCGTTCCTAATCCGGATCGATCCTGCGGTCGATGTCGCACCCAATTGGGACGTGTCATCAATCGTGGAGCTACCTGCAGGGCTTGCAGATTGAAAGTTTGCAAGAACTGTCGAATTTACCACCTTACTGGATCTGAGTGGGTGTGCACTGTTTGCCACAAATACATGTAAGTTCCAAACATAAATAAATTGGTCCCACTTTTTGGATGATTATCCCGATTTGCCCAGATTCTTAAGGCATTGTCCCGCTTTTTGGTGGCGTCGATAAAAGCGGATAAACACGGGGAAATCCCGAGGTCCATTCCGGAAACGGGTAGCCTACCACATGGGTACCGGGTACTCCCTGTACTTGTCCCGTGTGGCCCCTATTTAAATAAGGTTTTATAAGATTTTCTTGAAAACTATTGCGTGTCTATATTGCTCTTTTATGGCATCTAGATTGGTACCGCATTGGGTAAATGTAATTAAATCAAAAGATTCGCAGAACCCACTTTGAGAAACTGTCTTATAGACTTGGTCAAAACTTGCAAGTTCATTTATTTAATTGCCGATCGAAACATATCGATCTTGTTGGCAACTATGACTTGAGTGTTTGAAGGTGAATGAGACATCTACTATTATCGTAATGGATTTACAGGGAAATCCAAGCAGCCACTGGTGAGTGGATGAACGAATTCGTCCGCCGTCCCAGCAGGCGACGAGACAATCGTGTTTACAACCCGTCGACCGATATAATCAAACGTTCTATTCGTCGCTCATGGACCATATCGAGTAAGTGGAGCAGTTCTTAAGTGCGCAAATTCCTAATGTACTTTCGACGTTGTAGGTCCTTCAACGCGATGGAGCTTCATGCGACCAATGGGTCAACAAGAGTTTCGCCCATATAGCAGTCTTCCACATTACAACGATTTTAGTACTTACTCGTCGTTGATTGCTCATCATAAACAGCAGCAGGAACAAAAACCATCTGAAATACCCGCCCCATCAGCAAATTCCGAAACAAATCTCGTGCGGGTGTCTTCCATTTGGAGGCGACATTCCCCAGCAAAGCGCACCCAATCCGAAGAGGTCTACAGTGACCAGCCGCAACAACCAGAAGTAATCCAACTGCCTAGGGAGGAGAAATGCATTTCGCCGAAACCACCACGCATCAACCCACTGATTAAGTATGCCAGTGAGCGGAAAGCCAAGTTGACCATCAGCTCCGAATCGGATGCATCAGATAGCGATGATCCGCTGAAGGCAATGAAGGGCAAATGCAGCGGTTGCGATGCGACACGCTTAAGGGTGACCAACTCATTGGAGTCGGGCAAGTCAGAGTCCTTCGCCAGCCAGGAAAAGCGTGTCAGTTTCTCCGCGGAGAGCAAAGATTCGGATGGCAGTGAGGAGAGTCGCGTTGTAGTTGGATCGACCATAGCCGCTGCGATTGCGGCGTCTACGATACGCCCAGAGGTCAGATTAAGTGATAGGGAGCAAGAAAACGGGCCAAGGACGAAGGGGGACCGCGATGGCGACGATATGCCCATTGAATTATGCGACATTGAGGCGAACAGCGGAACGGTTTTCCGGAAGGTGACTGTGCGCAGGCGACGCCAGGATATGCGCAAAATGCCTGCAGTTGATACCGGTGAGGTTGCCCTTTATCAAACTATTTCGTAGTAACCCTGAGCATTAGCTGGTAGTTACTCCTCTACTAAGTACAGTGTAGGTGGGAGCTGTCTGTGTTTGCATGCTTGCACTATTCATATCTTTGGTGTTGGTTCGTATTACTGGAGGTGTGCGGGCAAGCTTGGGCACTAATCTCATGACGGCTGATTGCGAGATTGCGTTGACTAACACGGCGCAAAACGAGCGAAAAGAAGCAGGCAGAGACTGGTGGTATGGAGGTGTAGCTGCATGCCCATAACCGACACCGTTCTAGCGTGGGCGCAATTAGCGGAGGGTCAGTTGCGTGCGCGACAACGAACAAGTTGTACTCAACACAGCATTGTGTTCTGTTTCCTGCGCTCCGTTGTTGCGACAAGCAGGTTGGCGGCGAGCTGGCGCCCACCGCGACCCCGACTTGTTCGATGTGGTGTTGCCCGAAGGCGACGACTACAAGCTGGTGTTCATTAGTTCGGATTCGTCGTCGAAGGAGGAAGATCCGGACGATAACGACAGCACGACGACCAGTTCCAGTTTCCCCATCGACGAATGCGACTGGGACTACTTCGAGCCGGGCGGGTCGAGTGCCAGCAAACCGATGCTGTCGTGGTCCACGTCGCCCTTCGGCTCCCCGCGAGTCGCTCGCAAGAGCATCGAATCGCCCCTGGGGTCACCACTTGTCTACAGACGGTGTGTGCGTGAATCCGGCACGGACACCGGCACCGATGAGGACATTGTTCGCTTTGATACGCAGTCGCCCTCATCATCGTCCTCTCGGGATGTCGAGGAACGCGAGCATATTGAGGACAAGGTGCGTCCGGCCGCGAAACAAGAGGGTGTGGCCGCAACAAGGGGTGACGCATCATTGCAGTGCATGGAAACCACCCCTCTGCGTCAAGCGTGTCCGAATTGTGGCACGTGTGGGTGCACGGGTACTACGCAATATGTGCCCATTCCCGTGCCGGTGCCGATACCCTTTCCAGTACCTCAGTGGCAGCCGCAAGAGTTGGTTCTGTATACACCGGAAACGTTGGAAACCCTCAGGAATCAGCTTCGACAGCTGCCGCGTGCATTCTACATGTACCTTCATCAGGCAGCAGTCATCTGGCCATTGCTGAATGTCAGTGAGCCGAACCCTTTCATAACTCGTCTGCAAAAGCCAGAAAGTGCATGTTCATCACATGCGCCACCAGTTAACAGTCATGCGACATCATCAGAACCTCCCCATGAAGAAATCAATGCAGAGACCTTAAATGAAGTAGTGATCCCAGAAGAGCAGGAAGACTCATCTGATTCCGATAATTCTGAGCTTTCGCAGCGAGCGAAGAGAAAATGTTCGAAAATGTACATTGTAAATGATACCACGGAGACCTCATCGTCCGATAGCGATTGCGACATGGAGGGTTCTGGGGTAGTCGACGGGGAAATAAAGCTAACGAAAATCAAGGCATTGGACGAAGAAGAAGAAGATGCGATTCAACCTCATATAAAGCGGCCTGTGATAGCTGATAACTATGATGCGTTTTGTGGTCCATATCAATGCGCAACGGGGATGTGCCAGGATGGCAGGATACCGGAGATCCAGCAACCGAGTGAGGAGTGCATGAAGTCGCCTAACGTTGCAGATGCAAGCGGTGAATGGAACGGTACCGCGTCGATTCAGTGCGGGCAGGCCATTACTGGCTTGGAGGGGACCTCGAGCGAGGTGGACTCGCAGGCAGGTGGTACACCACGAGCAGTTGGTGTGGAGCGCGATTGGCACGCTCGACACGCGGCGAATAATGCGCGCTACACGAGCCTGATAATGATAACGCAGGACGCGCCGTCCCAGTATGCGTCGCCCGTCAGCGTCGTCACGTCGGATACGACGACGCTCGTCGCCGCCGAAAGTGATAAGCATGACATTGTGGTGCGACACACCTGGCAGGAGGAAATGGCCAGCAACAATGAGCAGGATTGCGCAGCGCATGCAAATTGCGAGAGGCAGAATGCCGCCACTGCATTCTACAGCAGGCAGATGCGAGCTGATAAGACGCCGGATAAGACTGGCAGCCAGCCACCTGTTGCACGACTGCCAACGGATACGCAGAGCGAGCACAATGCGGTCACGCTGCTTGAGCCCGATGATGTGGGCACGTCGCAGCCGCCAGAGCAGAGCCCAGCGGGCCGAGATCCGTCCGAGAGCGACAATGTGACGGTCATCACTGGAGCTGATACGCTCTCAGCGGTCCTCTGTCTCGAGGAGGGGCTCGCCGACGATGACTCCTGGGTGGAGGACCTCAGCCACGACGACCAGGACTTTGACGATAGCAATGATTCGTCTTCCGGCGAGGAGATCCTCCAGTGCACGGTGGCCATCGACCACGAGGATGAGTTGCGGGGATACCATCGTACGGCAATCGACTTTACGCTGCACACCATCGTGGAGGAGAGCTGCGAAGAGAGCGAAGTGGAAGCGGTGCCCACTGCCACCAAGAAGCAGCGTCCGCAATCGGCCACTGAGCTGGAAAAGTATTACTTCTTCGGCCTGGGGGATGGGGTGCCGGTGCAACGAGATCGCGACGACGCCATTTCGGAGACGAGCAGTCTGTGTAGTGAGGGTATGGACTCGTATGTGGGCCCGGAGGAAGCGAAGGAGCACAATGAAGCCTCCGAGCCCGTCGACCTGGCCTCCTCCCGACTGGAGAAGTATTTTCTCAGCGGCTTCACCAGCTTCAAGGCGGAGAGACGAGACTCGGATGGATCGGTGGGCAGTGATAGCGAAGGCAAGCCAAGTCCCGAACAACGCCGAAAGAAGCTAGTACGAGCCAGAGGCACTGGCCGATCTCATTCGTCCTCCTTGGATAACCTGATCGTCTCTAATCCGGATTTATCCAATCTGGAAGGCAACGATCTATTAGAGGAAGGCTCATCCAGTTCAGATAGTGATACGTTTGATGAGTCCAACTTCGAAAAGTGCGACGGACAATTTGATACGGTTAAGCGTAAAAACAAGAATAAGAAACGTAATGGCATAACCTCCTCGTCAGAGGAGATCACTCTGAAGCTCGAGACCACACAGGAAGTGAACGAGGATGTGCATTCGGACGACGAGGGCAATAAGACGCCGCAGCCATTAGAGTTGCCGCCATTTTCCTCCGATTTCAACAATCGGAATAAACAGCAAAGTAGAGACAGTGGCTTCATTGGCAGCAATGATGATCTCATAAAGGATACCAGAGAGAGTGATTCCGGGACCAGCGATACGAAAAACGAGGCGAAATTGAATTTGCATAATATATCCGAAGAGAAGCGTCCGGATGAAAGAATCACGCCATCCACGCCCCCACCCTCAACGGCCCTAACACGCAAGGACAGCTTCAATAACTGGAGTTCGGATGAGGAAACGAATTTGATGATGTGCAAAATGCGGCAGTTCTTCAAAACAATGGTAGCTACCAGTAGCTCTAAACCAAGCACTCCGATATTGGAGTCGCCCCGAGAGTCGGCCAAACTTGTGCCGAGCCCACGAATGAAGAACCGCTGCAAGCCACCTCAACTGGTTTACTTTGAAAATGAACTGACGCGTTTGATGAAGACAGTACCTGGAATACGCGACGATCAAGTACGAGAGATTGTCGAGTACTTGAGCAGTGAGGACACGTGGAGCGACTCCTATGACTCGTCCGACTACACCAGTAGCGATTTGGAAGGCGCTACCGGCGCCAATAAATTCGTCCTTCAGCAACAAATATCCGACAGTTGCAAGCAGATCATCAATAAGTTCGATACCAGCGTGGACGACGAAGGGGATGAAGGCGACGGAGGCATACTGGAGGATGCGCACGGTCTCAATCGCGAAACGGCGTTCGTCTATCAGAAACTGGTCGCCTCGTTCGAAAAGATTGCGACAGGGGAAAGCGATGAGAACAAGTCCAACTCGCCTCCTTTGATTGCAAAAGTGATGCATCACATTGGCAGCCGACTGGTTGCGCTCATGCATGAGGTTTCCAGCGGCGAAAGTCACGCCTCGAATAGTCCGAAGCAGTACCAGCGATACCACAGGAGGCTGCAGCAGAAACTCACCTCTGCATCAACGACAACGACCGAAGATGACGACAGCACATCAGATAGCAATCTGAATGAGAAGCTGCCGGCGATCGACGACGCTCCCTACAATCTCCTACCGAGAAGTCGTTCGCATGACCTTCTCGTGAGCCGCGATGAAGGGCGCGCCCATCACCAATCCGTCTCGGATATTGCGGAGGAGCGCGAAGCCAGTGACTGCGAGCGCTTCAGCTGGCGGGGAAGCTTCGAATCGGCCCTCCTGGCCACTGATAGCCGCAACAAGCTGTCCCTGATCGGCGGCGAGGGTTCTGCGAGCGCGAGTGCCTTAGCCCTAGCGGCCAAACGTCGATCAGCCGGAGACTTGCTGTTCAGTAATAAATCGCTTAGTAGAGAGCAGCTGGATCGGGTCCGCAGTTGCGGCAGCATCGGGGGCGCAAGCAGTGAGGACAAGCTATGGGTGGCCAGTGGGAAACCCTCGCATCGGAGGTCTAGTGTGCCCGACGCAAGTTGCGGCTCCGGCGGATCGGCTGATGGGGAAGACGAACTGGAGGACGAAGAGGAGCTGGAGAACCGATCGACATTGCCACGCAGCTTGCAAACCTGCACTCCTACAACCAACTCCCTGCCGCGCCTACCCACCAACAGCCCAGCCAGCAATATGCAGAAGGCACAAAGCATGTACCACGTGTCTCAGAGCAGTGTGAAGAGCGCTCGATACCGCCCTCCCGGTTTCAATCGTCTTGTCACTAGTAGTGCGCCCAAGCGGACTGTTTCTGCGCCAGGACTACAGCCAACACCACAGAGACGTGGTAGACGCAACCAGCAACCGACCACAGTGGCCCCACCGAATGGTGAGTGTGCATGCTCGCGTCAGAAGTTTGCATTTTTCTACCTCAAGGCGGATGCAGCCTGCATACCATTATCTAACTGTTTCCTTGTGTCAGCATAGCAACTACATGCTGTAGCCACCTAGTTGCATCGCATTTACAATTGCTTTGAGCTGAACCAGGTGGCAAATCCGCGTTATTTCGCGAGGAATGCGCATTATTTACCTTGACCTGGTTAGAGATAAATGAGAATGCTCTTTACGTCACTCGCGGTCATCTATAATAGAAATGCTAGCAGTTGAAGTTCCCTGGTGAATGCTTCAGATTCTATTGCAATTCAGTGCAATGTGCTGCGAAACTTCATTGTGTTGGCAATGTAAATATCTTCTCTACTTTCACTTTGCGAACGTTGCAGTTACTCAGGTCAGGATTTATAAGCTCTCTTTCTCGAGGGCGTCTACAAAACTCTGTAGACCGTAGAACAGTAACATATGGCTCAACAGCAGTAATGGTAAAACCTTGTTAGTAAGTTTACTTCTGAGGTATGGTAATAAAAATGATGTTCTGATTCTGAGTCATGTCTAATGTTTCTACACTATGAATTAAGTCTAAATCCAGCCCTCCCGTACCTGGGTGTATTTGACTCCAGTATGGGACCTGGTAATGAACATTTCTTTTCAAATTTCGGCAATACTGATAAAAATTCTAGTGACTTACATTCTTATCTAAGGTCTATAAATAGCTTTGAAATTTTGATCTCTGTTCTGATCTTATACTGCATTGGGTTTCTGTATATCTACAAATGGGGTCACGATACTGGATTTCAGAGTTGGTTTGAAGATGGATGGAGAAAATTGATACGCATAATCTTAACTTAATAAATAAGGTTGCTGATAAACCTAATCTACTCATATCCAATAAATTGCTTTAAATGAAAGTAATACCACTATTTAGTCTAGTTTAGTCTAGTTGTATTCAACTTGACCCAAACTTGGAAATAAACATTGTAATTTTGTATTATCACTGTTCTGCCAGCTGGTAGGTAGATAGGTTTTGTCAAAAACAGTAAACAATGAATGCGTGTTGAGATCTGCATGCGTCATTATCAAATATAGTTTTGCCATAAATGTTGTATATTGAGCGATGATGCGCCATGTTTAACACCCAGCGATGAATCATTCAAATTTAATTACTTCATTATCAGTTCGATTTGAGCATATTAATAGGCAGATATTAACATTTAGCATAAAATTGTGTTAACGCATCATGTTGAATAGCTTCCAAGTTACATTCATTATTAAGCTTATATACTTCCTTCAATAGATATCAGGAAATAATTGCATAAATCACCATTTATATAATAAATATGGGCTCGTTTGCAGTTTAGAGCAGCGAAGTAATAAACGCAATGAACGCAACGTAATGCAAAGAACATAAACAAAAGAAAGGAGAAATTTAGCACAATGGGTCAATAATCAAACTCGTTAATTTATGAAATCAGATCTTTGCAACTTTCTGCAAAAGCGTACCGACTTTGTTTATACAATAGCTCGTAATTAATCAAAGTTAATTGTAGATAAATACTGATTTAGACAATTACATTATTCTATACCAGTGGTGGCGAACCTATGGCACGCGTGCCAGGGGTGGCACGTACGAAAATTTTGTTGGCACGTGAAGGTATTACAATAAAAATGGATTTCGCAGAAATATTGAACAGAAAATATAAACG